>PYDT01000233.1:112500-117500 GCA_004837865.1 Musa balbisiana
GATTTCTGAGAGTTGTTTCATGGATCCGCAAGAGAGTACTTGGGTTCTCCCAATAAATAAAAAGTGTATCATGCCTGAATCTAACCGGAGTTCGCGGTGGTGGAGGAACCGGATCGGAAAAAAGAGGGATTCTAGTTGTAAGATATCTAATGAAACCGTAGCTGGAATTAAGATCTCATTCAAAGAGAAAGATAGCGAATATCTGGAGTTTCTTTTTTTATCCTATACGGATGATCCGATCCGCAAGGACCATGATTGGGAATTGTTTGATCGTCTTTCTCCGAGGAAGAAGCGAAACATAATCAACTTGAATTTGGGACAGCTATTCGAAATCTTAGGGAAAGACTTGATTTGTTATCTCATGTCTGCTTTTCGTGAAAAAAGACCAATTGAAGGGGAGGGTTTCTTCAAACAACAAGGAGCTGAGGCAACTATTCAATCAAATGATATTGAGCATGTTTCCCATCTCTTCTCGAGAAACAAGTGGGGTATTTCTTTGCAAAATTGTGTTCAATTTCATATGTGGCAATTCCGCCAAGATCTCTTCGTTAGTTGGGGGAAGAATCAGCACGAATCGGATTTTTTGAGGAACGTATCGAGAGAGAATTTGATTTGGTTAGACAATGTGTGGTTGGTAAACAAGGATCGGTTTTTTAGCAAGGTACGGAATGTATTGTCAAATATTCAATATGATTCCACAAGATCTATTTTCGTTCAAGTAAGGGATTCTAGCCAATTGAAAGGATCTTCTGATCAATCCATAGATCATTTCGATTCCATTAGAAATGAGGATTCAGAATATCCCACATTGATCGATCAAACAGACATTCAGCAACTAAAAGAAAGATCGATTCTTTGGGATCCTTCCTTTCTTCAAACGGAACGAACAGAGATAGAATCAGATCGATTCCCGAAATGCCTTTTTGGATCTTCCTCAATGTCCCGGCTATTCACGGAACGTGAGAAGCAGATGAATAATCATCTGCTTCCGGAAGAAATCGAAGAATTTCTTGGGAATCCTACAAGATCAATTCGTTCTTTTTTCTCTGACAGATGGTCAGAACTTCATCTGGGTTCGAATCCTATTGAGAGGTCCACTAGAGATCAGAAATTTTTGAAGAAAAAACAAGATGTTTCTTTTTGTCCCTTCCAGGCGATTGGAAAATAAAGAAATGGTTGATATATTCAAGATAATTATGTATTTACAAAATACCGTCTCAATTCATCCTATTTCATCAGATCCGGGATGTGATATGGTTCCGAAGGATGAACCGGATATGGACAGTTCCAATAAGATTTCATTCTTGAACAAAAATCCATTTTTTGATTTATTTCATCTATTCCATGACCGGAACAAAAGGGGATACACGTTACACCACGATTTTGAATCAGAAGAGAGATTTCAAGAAATGGCAGATCTATTCACTCTATCAATAACCGAGCCGGATCTGGTGTATCATAGGGGATTTGCCTTTTCTATTGATTCCTACGGGTTGGATCAAAAAAAATTCTTGAATGAGGTATTCAACTCCAGAGATGAATCGAAAAAGAAATCTTTATTGGTTCTACCTCCTCTTTTTTATGAAGAGAATGAATCTTTTTATCGAAGGATCAGAAAAAAATCGGTCCGGATCTACTGCGGGAATGATTCGGAAGATCCAAAACTAAAAACAGCGGTATTTGCTAGCAACAACATAATGGAGGCAGTCAATCAATATAGATTGATCCGAAATCTGATTCAAATCCAATATAGCACCTATGGGTACATAAGAAATGTATCTAATCGATTCTTTTTAATGAATAGATCCGATCGCAACTTCGAATATGGAATTCAAAGGGATCAAATAGGAAATGATACTCTGAATCATATAACTATAATGAAATATACGATCAACCAACATTTATCGAATTTGAAAAAGAGTCAGAAGAAATGGTTTGATCCTCTTTTTTCTCGAACCGAGAGATCCATGAATCGGGATCCTGATGTATATAGATACAAATGGTCCAATGAGAGCAAGAATTTCCAGGAACATTTGGAACATTTCGTTTCTGAACAGAAGAACCGTTTTCAAGTAGTGTTCGATCGGTTACGTATTAATCAATATTCGATTGATTGGTCCGAGGCTATCGACAAACAAAATTTGTCTAAGTCACTTCGTTTCTTTTTGTCCAAGTCACTTCGTTTCTTTTTGTCCAAGTCACTTCCCTTTTTGTCCAAGTCACTTCCCTTTTTGTCCAAGTCACTTCCCCTTTTCTTTGTGAGTATCGGGAATATCCCCATTCATAGGTCCGAGATCCACATCCGTGAATTGAAAGGTCCGAATGATCAACTCCGCAATCAGTTGTTAGAATCAATAGGTGTTCAAATCGTTCATTTGAATAAATTGAAACCCTTCTTATTGGAATGATGATACTTCCCAAAGACCGGAATTCTTTATCAATGGAGGAACAACATTACCATTTTTGTTCAAAAGATACCAGAGTGGATGATTGACTCATTCTATACTAGAAATAATCGCAGGAAATCCTTTGATAACACGGATTCCTATTTCTCAATGATATTCCATGATCGAGACAATTGGCTGAATCCCGTGAAACCATTTCATAGAAGTTCATTGATATCTTCTTTTTATAAAGCAAATCGACTTCGATTCTTGAATGATCCAAATCACTTCTGGTTCTATTGTAACAAAAGATTCCCTTTTTATGTGGAAAAGACCCGTATCAATAATTATGATCTTACATATGGACAATTCCTCACTACCTTGTTCATTCGCAACAAAATATTTTCTTCGTGCGTCGGTAAAAAAAACATATTTTTTTGGAGAGAGAGACTATTTCACCAATCGAGTCACAGGTATCTAACATATTCATACCTAAAGATTTTCCACAAAGTGGTGACAAAACGTATAACTTGTACAAATCTTTCCGTTTTCCAATTCGATCCGAGCCATTCGTTCGTAGAGCTATTTACTCGATCGCAGACATTTCTGCAACACCTCTAACAGAGAAACAAAGAGTCAATTTTGGAAGAACTTATTGTCAGCCTCTTTCAGATATGAATCTATCTGATTCAGAAGGGAAGAACTTGCATCGGTATCTCAGTTTCAATTCAAACATGGGTTTGATTCACACTCCATGTTCTGAGAAATATTTACCATCCGGAAAGAGGAAAAAAAAACGGAGTCTTTCTCTAAAGAAATGCGTTGAGAAACGGCAGATGTATAGAACCTTTCAACGAGATAGTGCTTTTTCAAATCTCTCAAAATGGAATCTGTTCCAAACAAAATGGAATCCGTTCCAAACATATATGCCATGGTTCCTTACTTCGACAGAGTGCAAATATCTAAATTTCACCCTTTTAGATACTTTTTCAGACCCATTGTCGATACTAAGTAGCAGTCACAAATTTGTATCCATTTTAAAATTTGTATCCATTTTTCATGATATTATGCATGGATCAGATATATCATGGCCAATTCCTCAGAAGATTCTTCCACAATGGACTCTGATAAGTGAGATTTCGAGGGAGTGTTTACAGAATCTTCTTCTGTCCGAAGAAATGATTCATCGAAATAATGAGTCACCCGTTCCATTGATATGGACACATCTGAGATCAACAAATGCTCGGGAGTTGGAGTTCCTCTATTCAATCTTTTTCCTTCTTCTTGTTGCTGGATATCTCGTTCGTATACATCTTCTCTTTGTTTCCCAAGCCTCTAGTGAGTTACAGACAGAGTTAGAAAAGATCAAATCTTTGATGATTCCATCATACATGATTGAGTTGCGAAAACTTTTGGATGGGTATCCTACATCTGAACTGAATTCTTTCTGGTTAAAGAATCTCTTTCTAGTTGTTCTGAAACAATTAGGAGATTCTCTGGAAGAAATACGGGGTTTTGCTTTTGCTTTTGGTGGCAACATGCTATTGGTCGCTTGTGGGGTCAAATCAATACGTTCTAGGAAGAAATATTTGAATATCAATCTCATCGATCTCATAAGTATCATATCAAATCCCATCAATCTCATAAGTATCATACCAAATCCCATCAATCGAATCACTTTTTCGAGAAATACGAGACATCTAAGTCGTACAAGTAAAGAGATCTATTCATTGATAAGAAAAAGAAAAAAGGTGAACGGTGATTGGATTGATGAGAAAATAGAATCCTGGGTCGCGAACAGTGATTCGATTGATGATGAAGAAAGAGAATTCTTGGTTCAGTTCTCCACCTTAACGACAGAAAAAAGGATTGATCAAATTCTATTGAGTCTGACTCATAGTGATCATTTATCAAAGAATGACTCTGGTTATCAAATGATTGAACAACCGGGATCAATTTACTTACGATACTTAGTTGACAAGTATATAATGAATTATGAGTTCAATGGATCCTGTTTAGCAGAAAGACGGATATTCCTTGCTCATTATCAGACAATTACTTATTCACAAACCTCGTGTGGGGCTAATAGTTTTCATTTCCCATCTCATGGAAAACCCTTTTCGCTCCGCTTAGCCCTATCCCCTTCTAGGAGTATTTTAGTGATAGGTTCTATAGGAACTGGACGATCCTATTTGGTCAAATACCTAGCGACAAACCCCTATGTTCCTTTCATTACGGTATTTCCGAACAAGTTCCCGGATGACAAGCCTAAAGATTATTTTATTGATGATATCGATTTTGATGATAGTGATAGTGACGATATCGATATTGATGATAGTGTGATGATAGTGACGATATCGATATTGATGATAGTGACGATATTGATGATGACCTTGATACGGAGCTGCTAACTATGTATATGACGCCGAAAATAGACCGATTTGATATCACCTTTCAATTCGAATTAGCAAAAGCAATGTCTCCTTGCATAATATGGATTCCAAACATTCATGATCTGTATATGAATGAGTCGAATTACTTATCCCTCGGTCTATTAGAGAACTATCTCTCCAGAGATTGTGAAAGATGTTCCACTAGAAATATTCTTGTTATTGC
>PYDT01000153.1:0-21981 GCA_004837865.1 Musa balbisiana
TGTTTTCAATGAGGCAACCCTTGTGGTTTTTATACCAAATAGAGATTTCAATGACACTTGTATTTCTGCTTTGTTATCTGATACGAGCCTGCTTGAACTTCCTATCGCCATGCATATGTTAGTCGCTTGGAGCTCTTCATGCATCACCCGTTTGCTATCTAAATTTTCAGGGTAGATTGTCCGCACTGAAAAAAGCTAGAATTGGGTGAAGACACTGAGGCTAGAAGATTTGCGATAATTATTGTGGTTGAGAGGTTTTTGTTGATAGTAACTGTACTTCTGACGTAATTGAGGAATATATTGATACTTAGATGGTAAAAGTTAAAGGATGCTCAGGTTTATGGAATGATATAAGCTTACGTTGTATAAGATATGAACTCATGGTGCATAATATTTTGTGATGTATATATTTCTACAAATATGGTTTGTGTTGTGATTGATGTTAGTGAGGATTGCCTTTGGATTTTTGAATCTCTAAGTGAAGTGGAGATGATTTATGAAAGTACAGGTTATCAATTGTGAATATGATTGAATGGTTCTTGTATTTCAAATGTTAGATTGGATCCTGGATTGCTATATGATGATGAATTATAATATTAATGATTTTAGACAGGGTCACACCTCTGAATGGATTAAATTCGGCGGGGGCGTGGACACAACCCTTTCGACATCACTTCTTCAACCATACTTGCCTTTAACCCGACACAAAAGAGAGGATTAAACATCACAGGATTTAGAGGCATAGTCTATGGCTTAAGAAGGCAATCAAATGTAAAATTCGAAGCATTGAGGCAGTGAAGGAGGATAAGATGGACTCTCTTACGAAACTCAGTTTGGGCCGACCACCAAGCCCAAAGAAATAGATCAAGGGAGAGCTGAACCAATCACACCAAGCCCAAAGGAGATTGACTTCCAAGAGAGGGGAGGTTCTAGAGTGAATCAACATCACGCATGCGGTGAGACTTCCTAGATGGGAAGAAGGAGACACGATTGGTTGGATCTCACGCGTGGAGCGGATCTTTTCGGTATCAGAAAACTGGCAGAGGCATATATGGTAGAAAATTGCAGTTATAAATCTTGAAGGGTGCTCTAAAGGTTTCACTAGTTTAAATATACTCCTGGCGTTCTCTCAGGTGATATCAAAGAAGGGACTAGATCCGCTTCAGACCAATCGCTTATGAGAACATTGACGTTCAGCCAAAGATAGCAAACCTCTACCATTCAGGTACAAACCAGGTTGGAAATGTTCTCTAATCAAACTCATGATGGTCCAAAAATAAGCTAGTGCGGGGACCTTCATTGAGGGCTTGAAGCCGAGATCAGGGAGAAGTAAAGGCACGACAACGTACAAGCTTATGGCAGCCATCTCTTTCGCAGGACATCAAGGAGGAGCGAATTGAACCATTGAAGCCCGAAGGACTAGGACGACTTCTCAACCTACCAGCAGCAGACCTCACCCCCCCTACTATCAATCACCGTCGTGCACCAAAAAAGGAGGACCAAGAGAAGAGCTTGAGGAGCGAGATACAAAGGAGTTATTGTTGGCACCGCGACGAGTCGTGGAGCCACGAGCATCAGAGAAATGGGAGACTCTTATGCTTAAACTAGTAGAAAAGCGGTTCATTGAACATCTAGAAGAGAGCCTTGAGAATGAAAGAAGAAGAGGTACAGAAGAGCCACAACCGACCAAAGTTATGGTACATGCACTAGATGGCCTACTAAAAACGCAAACAAGAACGTTGAAGACCTTTCAACAACAATCGATCAAGTCTATCGACACGGGCAGTACTAATAAATTCTAGATAGTAAAGTTGCTGTATGGATAGCTTACTATCGAGTATTACAGTAGGTTGACGTCCAAGTCACCGAAGGCAGGAGTTGAATGTGATCGTAGGTGCCGCAGGGGAAAAAAACTATTCCGCAAGAACAAGAGATAATGGGGAGCTTCTCTCCGCCCTCTTGACTGATCTGAGGCCATGCTCAGACTTGCATGGTTGATGACAATTAGGTGTGTTTCCTGAAATTTTGTGAAACTTAATTTGGATTGTACAGTGAAAGAGAAACAGGTGATTATACACGAGAACGTGGGGGGCGACGTAATAACGATTTACACATAACAAATGGAGAGGTTTTGCATAAAGCATGCAAGCAGATTTTTGGTACACCTTGAGCAGAAAATATGGGAGAGCCATAAAATTTGAAGATCAAAAACCTACTTCCTTGCTTGCTGAATTTCGATTATGACGACCGCGCAACCTACCTCTTGCCCGTCGCATGATCAGTGTATACCGATTTCTTCGGAAACCGCCTACAAATTAACTGATTATATCACCATTGTACCGGCGGAAGGATGAACTAGAAAGGATTGTAAAAGAGATGCCTGAAACGGAGGTTATTCGGCCAAGTTGCAATCCCCTACTTTTCACTGGTGCTCTTTGTAGATAGAAGGATGAACATGGCGAATGTTATGATTACGAGCCCTCAATGAAATAACCATCAAGGAACAAATACCCTAGTCATAAGCAGAGAAGCTAGATGAAAGAGAGAACAAGGTCGTCACAAAGTGGACCTTCGATGGGTATCAGCAAATATAAGTGTGCCAAAGAAAGACATACCGAAAATCGCCTTTCGACCACACAAAACGGCCCTATGATTTTTGCTTTCTCACTAGAAGGTGAATATCTGGGCATATCTTTACCGAGGTGGGCTGGATAGTATAGACCCCTCCCAATTGGAGAATGCAGAATTGGCCGATCTCGAGGACCAATAAATTGCTACGTGGCTTTCCCCCCCTCGTTTAATTAAGCTACAATCCCCAAGTTCAATGAAAACTTATGGGAAAATCAGTGCCCACTTATTTCCCTTACTGAAAAAAGCATCTTCCAATGGGTCGGTGACAAAGCCTCCCTGCTTCACAACTTAAGTAAGGCAGCCAGGACGACGCCGCCGTGCTAGCACTACGAAATTTCTAGCCGACCCTCATTATTTAGGGCGATGCATCTGGAGTCTGAATTGAGCCATTCGCATGCAAGATGGTCGAGACCACTCACATACACTAGCAAGGCATTATCTCCCTCGTCATCAAAATATGTCCACATATATAAGGAGATGCTCGCCATTCTGTTGCGCGCAGCATCCGGTGGAGCCCCTACTTGATCGGATGTCCCGCGATTTCAAATGAAAACTGATTATACAAGCCTCAAGTACTTTTTAGAGCCAAAAGATCATCCCCCTGAGTAGCAAAAATAGTACAAAACTTCTTGGATTGATTTATGAAATAACTTATAAAAAGGAAAAGAGAATGAGTTGCAGAGCGCTTTCACACTAACCCGCACGCGGAATTTTCGAACCGTTTCACTTCCGACTTAGGCAACTTCCTTGAGCCGGGGTGAATTACGTGGAATGGTAAGAAATCCAGAAGACTTAGTAAGATTATCAAAAAATTAGAGAAAGCACCAAACTTCGGGCTCCTTATAATTGTGATCAAAGACATTTACGCTATAAGGACATTTTGCTTGTGCCAAATGCTACTTGCAATCTTCACGAGCATATTTTTTTGCGAGTTTTCCATATGCATGGCGCTAAATTGAAAAGGAGTACAAGCGATCACCCACTAACCGATGGGCCAGAGTGGAAATGGTAAACCGGTGCTTGGAGATAGCCCAAAACCACCCCCAAATATGACAACCCAAAAGAACTCCGAACTAGTCGAGTCCATTATGGATCGACGGATCATTACTCGACGACGACAACTCATACTGAAGAAGGCTACCACTTGGGAGAACTATGACACTTGAAAATCAAATTCTCAAAATTTATTGGATTTGTCAGTCCCGAGGACAAGGCTGTTTGAAGAGGGCGGGTCCTGTTTAGGACTATAGCTATGAGAGTCCTATTGAAAGGGGCGTTTCATGTAAAACCTACCTAAGGCCACCCCTAATAAAGAGGTAAAAAGGCTGCTCAGGCTTTGGAGGTTTTGTTCTTAGAGAAATTAGGAGTTGTAAAGGAAATATGATCTTATTATGAGTCCTATTAGAGTCTCGAGTAGATCTTACTTTAATTAGGAGTCTTGGTAGAGTCATTTAGAGTTATGTTTTAGAAACCTATAAATAGGCTTTACTTCATCCTCTTTCATTAGCAATAGATGCATCTTTTTCTGGCAAGCCTTGGAGCAGCAACTTGTAGCTAAGGAACCCCTATCATAGTTCCAGGAGGCTGATCCCCTAAATAGATCAACCCCAAACTTAGAATCTGAAAGTTTTCTAACAGAAGGATAGAAGATTTTGGGCAAACTCTTTTTTACTGCTAGTTTTACTGTTGTCATATGTTTTCCTTTGGTTGTAATGCATTAACCAAGACTAATCTTGAATGATGTAAATCTTGGCAGGTTTTGAAAGCAAAAAAAAATATGGACCTCTCATTTTTGGATTTTGGGAATATTAAGTTAAATTTGGTATAATGATATAAATATGTGGTACATGTTGGTTTTAAAATTGTCTTGATTTTCACCACTCGTGTATTTAAATGATGTGTTTGTGGTTTAATTGAGTTGGTTTTGGATTTTATGCATCATCAATGATATTATGTAGTTATAATGGACTGCACAGGGTTTATGAAGTTTGTGGATTTAGAAGTGAAATTTTGACTTGAATGTTTTCTTAGGACCTCAAATGTATGATTGGATCCTGGTTTGTGATAAAAAGTTTTTAAATAATATGATATTTTGAGGGCGTGACAGAGGTTGTAGCATAGCATGATTTGAGATCACTGGAGGATTTCTTTTATTTTGATATACTAGATGAAAAAAAAATGGAGGTTATTGACTTTCATTTAGGATTGATCAAACAAATTTTCTTTTGATGTTTTAGGAAGCAAGATGAGGAGATCATCTGGTTCTCCTATTGCATCTACTGCTCATCAATTGAGTGGTATCATGCGACCATCTAGAGCTATGGCACAATTGAGCCAACAACAACAACAACATTTCCACAAGGAAAAATGAGGGAACATGGACAGTCAAACCAACTGGGTTGGGAATTGAACTTTAAGAAGCTAGTCCTCCCAGTTTTAGTTGAGTGTCTGATCCAATGGCGGCAGAACCGATGGATTATCAGATAGAGAAAATTTTGCATCTTAATATTACCCTGTGCATCAAAAGTTTTCTCTTTGCCAACCTTGATGCTAGAAGGAGAGGCTGAACACTATGGAGAATATTAAGAGGATTTTCTGAAGTCAAACTGCGCCAATAACAGGAAGGTATGTAAAGAAAAGTTTACCGATAAATATTTTTCAGACTGTATAAGATATAAAAAAGATGACGTTCTTGAATCTTAATCATCGGAATAATTTAGTTACAAGGTATGATCAAAATTCACTGAGCTCTCTCGGTTTTGCTACACATATGACTGTGATGATCCTCGAAAAGCAAAAGGTTTGAAAGGGGATTACGAACCATCATAAGAAGTCGAATGTCTCTTTAAAACTACAACATATACGTATACGGTAGAAAGAGCTTTAAAAATTGATATAGACATGGAGGAAATTCAAGAAATCATGGGCAAGAACAAAAAGGACAGATTTACGATAAAAGCAAGAGAGTGAAAATGATTGAAGCAGTCAAGAGGATCAAGACTCTAGATTGAGAAAAGGAAACCACTGTGGAGGACTCAATCATGTGCAAAATGTGGTTAATCCTGAAACAAGTCATGTTTTCGGATGACCTGGGCTTGTTTGCTTGTGGGAAGTTAGATCACAAGTACGAGATTGCCCCTGAAAGGAAGAAAGAGCCCTGCCACTCCAAAATCAATCAACACCCATGCTAGAGTATATGCTATCACTAAACAAGATTCTAAAGCTTCTAAATCATGGTTGAAGTTCTTCATGTTTCTAACAAATGCAAAAGTTTTTTTTGATGCCGGCTCCAACGTATCTTTTGTTTCAACAATACTTTGCTTTCAACTTGGTGTTCTACCTAGACCTTGGATTATATGATTATGTACCAACTAGTTGTTGGTCTTAGCAACAAGCTTGGTTTACCCATCTTGTTTGATCTCTATTGGAGAACATGAACTCCTTGCAGATTTGATCCTTCTAGAGATCTAGCGGTTTTGATATTATACTGGCATGATTGGTATCTTCCTCATCTGCTAACTATTGATTGCTACAAACAAAAATACTTACCTTTCTGCATACCAGATCACCTATATTTACTTTGAGGGCATTAGACGTGATTTGCCTCCTTGCTTTTATCACACTTCCGCTTATCATTCTTATGCAGAAGGATTGGTTTTTGTTATATGGTGTGTGTAAGGGCATGCCAAACAGGAAACCTCAACTAGTGAAATTTTTCACTGTCAAAAGTTCCCTGATGTCTTCCTAAGATGACTTGCCTGGTTTGCCTCTAGATAGAGAGGGTGATTTGCTATTGAGCTGTTCCCAGTACAACAACCCCCCCAATATCTACGCCTCCTTACAAAATGGCACCACTCTCGAGCTAGGGAATTAAGAAGCACTACAAGAATTATTAGAAAGGGTTTCATATACCCAGCGTTCACCGGGATGCTCGTACATTAGTGAAGAAGAAGGATGAACATTGAGGCTTTGTATTGATTATAGACAGTTGAATCAAGTGACCATCAAAAACAAGTACTCCTACCCGAATGATGATTTGTTTTGATCAACTCAGGTGCACAAATCATTCTCTAAGATTGACCGAGGTCAGTTATTATCAGTTGAAGATCAAGGAGGAGGATTCCAAAAAACAACTTTTAGAACCCGATTGGTCACTATAATTCTTGGTGAGGCCTTTTGGTTTGACTAATGCCCCTATAGCTTTTCTGGAACTAATGAATAGGATATTTCAAACCACTCTTGGATGACTGTGTAATGTATTCATTATGAACATCTGGGTAGATTCAAGGAGTAATCAAGAGGCTTGAGTACACTTGACAATGGTATTGTCCAAACTAAGCAAAAGAAGTTGTCTGCAAAATTCAGCAAATGTGAATTTTGGTTGAATGAAGTTGCTTTCTTAGGCCATGTAATTTCAGGAAGGGCATATCTGTTGATCCAAAGAAAGTAGAAGCTGTGGTTAAATGGAAGTACCAACAAATGTACCTACACAAGTTAGAAGCTTCTTGGGCATGCAGTTATTAACGGGAGAATTTGTGGAGGGATTTTCTCGAATCGCTCAACCTCTTACCAACTCACTAAAAAGAATGTGAAATTTGTATGGATAAAGATTGTGAGCAAAGTTTTCAAGATTAAAGAAGATTGCTAGTGGCCCCATTTCTCACTAATCCAAGTGGTAGTGAGGGATTTTGTATTTATACTGAATGCTTCAAGAAGGGCTTGGGAATGTGTTATGATGCAGGAAGGGAGAGTACTTGCTGTTATGCTTCTAGACAACTAAAGGTTATGAACTGAATTATCCAACTCATGATTTGGAATTGGCAGTAATTGTTTTTGCCCTAAAATTTTGAGACATTATTTGTATGGGGGCAATTGAAATCTTTACTGACCACAAGAGTTTGAAATATATTTTTACTCAGAAAGAGTTAAACATGAGTCAAGCGAGATGGATAGAACTTCTAAAGGATTATGATTGTGCCATCCGTTTCTCCACCCGGGCAAAGCCAATGTGTTGGCTGATGCACTTAGTAGAAAATCTACAAATTTTATGGCTATCCTGGTCCTGAAGCAATGGAAGTTATTAGAATACCATTTTGTTTGATGCTATGAGGAAAGAGCAAGACTCAATGATATAAATGGATGGCCTCCATTCAGTGCAATCTGATTTTTCTCAACCAATTATGAACGACATTACGAGATCACAGTTACTCTACTTGAGGAATGAAGTAGAAAAGGAACTAAAGCCAAAATTTCAAGTTTCAAAAGATGGTCTAGTGAGATTTGGGATCGAATATGTGTACCAAATGAAACCAGACATCAAGGACCAAATCCTAAAGGAAAGTCATACTTCACAGTACAACTATGCATCTTGGGAGCCTAAATTTTAGGATCTCCAAAGTCCATATTTGTGAAAAGGCAGAAGAAGGAAATTGCAATGTCTGTTTTAAATGTTTGAACCTTGTCCAGTTAAATCAAAGGATAACCTAAAAGACCTGTAGGGTTGTTGCACCTTTAGATATCCTGATTGGAAATGGGAATGTGTTACCAGGATTTTGTTTCAGGACTACCCAGAACCTCTAAGAAAGCATGAGCTATTTTGGGTCATTGATAGCTAACAAAATCTGCACATTTCCTACCGTTAAATATGACTGCATTTTCGCTTGACAGAGCTGGCAAGTTTATATGTCCAGTGAATCGTAGGACTTCATGGTATTCCAAAAGAGATCATTTCTGATAGAGACTCTAGATTTCTCTCTAGATTCTTGAGAAGGATTACAGGATTTATGGCACTAAAGTTCAAGTTTAGCACTGCATATCATCCTCAGACGATGGTTAGTCGAAAGAACAATTCAAACACTTGAGGATTTGCTTAGAGCCTATGTTATAGATTGGAAAGGGGAATTAGAATAAAGATATTTCCCTTATTATTTTCACATTATATTAATAGTTATCATCAAGTATTCGATTACTCCTTATGAAGCTTTATATGGGGCGAAAATGCATAACCCCTATATGTTGGTAGAAGTTGGTAACAGAAAGTTGTTACACCATACAAAGTACAGAACTACCAAGAAAATTTAAGTTTAAAAGAAAAGGTTAAAAACTGCTCAGAGTCATCAAAATTTATGCTGACAATAGAAGACGAGATATAGAGTTTGAAATCGGAGATTTTGTGTTCTTAAAGGTCTCCCCTTCCAAAGGCATTGTAAGATTGGGAAGAAAAAGGACAGTTAAGCCCAAAATTTTTGACCTAGAGGTGCCTGAGAGGTTGTTTTTCTAAATCGCTTACGGATTGCCTTACCACCATCGTTGTGCCATATGCCAAATATGTTCAATTTTTCTATGGTTATAAAGTAAATCACCGTGATCCGTCTCGATCTTCAGTATGAGCTGATGGAGATCGTAAAGATTTATCTTATGTGGAAGAGCCCACCCAGATTATTTATAAGAAGGCCAAAGATCCTAAGAAATTGGATTATTCCCTAGTTAAAGTAATTTGGAGACATCATTCTGGAGAGGAGCCAACCTTGGAGCTAGGAGGAAATGAAAAGTTTATCTTTGTGTCCTTTATGCAAACCATCGCTAGCGGTATGATAAATTTAGAGGACTAATTTTTTTAAGGGGGGTAGAGTGTAACATCCCTCATTTTTAAATTTTCATATAAATTTCTTTCTAGTTGTATTGTTAAGGATCCATTTTAAATTGATAAAAGAGCCAAATTAATAATCGAGAACTTATTTTATAAATTTGGGGATCTTTTTTTTTTAAAAAAGGACATATATTTAACCCCTAAGGACCTAATTGTAAATATAATATGCAAGTACTAACTGCAAAATGCACAAATTACAAATCTCACCGTTTAAGCCTCTCTGCTGCTCTGCCAATCATTCTCAAGAAACTAAGAAGGCAGCTGCATGTAAGAACAGGAAGAAAGGAAAGAAAAAGAGAAAAAAAAAAAAAAAAAAAAAAAAAAAAAAATTTTGGCTTTGAGGTTTCTTGCTCAAATCTTTTCATTTAGGGTCATAATTCTCAAAGGCAGTATTTCTACCCTCATCCTAACCGAAATTATTAGTCCTTTTATTCTCGATATTTAATGCTGAATTAAATTCGAACTAGTGACCTGCGTTTCCTCTTGTTAATATCAAAATCATGAATCTGGAATGTTCCGGTAAACTGACTTCTATATATGTTTTCGGATCTATCTTTAGCAGCAACTCTGATTTAGGTTAACCATTTCATTTGAAAATATGCCAAATATCTTTATTTCGACACCTATAACGTATGATTTGGAGTTTATTTTCCTATCGCAAAATTCGTTTCAATTTACCTTGTAGATTCTGGAAAACCGGATTAAACTTCTGACCACTTTTTAGTTACTGATTTGTTTAGAACTTTCCATTGGGAATTCATTCATGTCAAGACTAATTCATTAGAAACTAGACTTCAAATTCTTTCTACATACATCTGATTTGAAAGATTTGGAATAATTTCAACAGATATAGCTATTTTCCACCGATCCTATGAATTCAGGGAAACAATTTGATGTTTTCCTGACCAGTCATCACTAATAAATTATAACTCCCTGTAGGTAACTCACTTGATGCAAACTTAGCTTACCCAAAACTGGATTAATACTCTTTCGAATGACACTGAGTTTGGGCAAATTGGAGCATAAATGGTTATCTAACATTCATGCAATATACCTCCTCGAGCTTTGTCAAAATCGAGCTTTGGTTGATTTACTCTTTCTTGTTTCTCTCACCAAATTGGGAAATTTGACTTAGCTAAAATCCTTGCTTTAGTTGGGCCTCATATTATTGTTTTGAATTTATATATATATACCTTATCCTGTAATTATTTGATACTTGATCTAATCATTGAAAAGTTCTATTTGTATCGTAATTGTTTTGATAGGCACTTGCATTACGGTGTCCGCCTGTGCTTTTGTTATATCCTATTCCTGTTGGCAAACCACTTTGGACATTGGATTTATCTAACCCTCTTTGTTGAATTGAGCTATATTTGATTGCTTTGAATCCTTGGGTGCTCCTGCTTTCATTTCTTTTCAAATAGAATACATTTGTGAAAGATTATTGCTGCATCGTATTTCTCGTAAAGGCACCATTACGCTTTGTTGTTTCGCGTGTTGCTCCAATATGTGCTAATTATGATCTTATTATCCTTTTGTACTCTGGTGCTTGTGGATATTGTGCCTTTGTTAGAATGGTAAAGGGAGTTTTAGTATAGATCCTGCGATGCTCTGCCGGCCCCCTTTGACTCACGCATACTGGGTGGATGGAGCTCCCGCTGTGAGACTTATATTTGTGGTCATCCCGAAATGAATGTACCTAGTATGTTATGGTTGCATTCACCGTCTATTTGTTTATATGAACTCTAAAGTTTTGGCTATATGTTTCTTGCCACGCTTTGGATAAAACAAAATGTATGCACTTTTGGGCTCATTTCATATTTGCTCTTCGTATGTTATGAATTTGTTTAGATGTCTTTGATTATGTCTTGCAATATTTCATAACCATAAGTATGCTTCTTATGCCATTGATATGTTCCAAATTTCTTTCCTCGATTGTCATGACATAACATAAGTTCGATACTAAAACGACATTATATTTCGCATTTCAAATTAAACAGGCTTCTATTTCATTTGGGTATCTTCTCTTGAATTTGATACTTATCTATTGAAAACTATCCTCCTTGTCATGGATACGTTGTCCTTGCTAGCTGTTTATTTGCTCACTCTGTTGCTATATAAATTTTCAAGGATAGCTCACACTCGCTAAAATGTTATATTGGGCTGGGACATGGAAGGCTAGAAGATTTTGGGCACTCTTTTGTGTACTTGCTAGTTTAATGTTGTATATGTATTTCCTTTGTGTAATGATTACCAGTACTAATCTGAATGATGTATCTTGTAAAAGTTTGAAAGAAAAAAAACGGACCTCTCATGTTTTGGATTTGTGAATGGTAAGTTAAATTTGTATAATGATATAAATATAGTGGTACATGTTGGTTTTAAGATTGTATAGATTTTCCCCCACTCGTAGATTTATGATGTGGAGTGTGGGTTTATTGAGTTGGTTTTTTGGATTTTAGAAAAATCAAGTGATATGATGTATGTTTATGGACTGCACAGGGTGTATGAAGTTGTGGACTTTAGAAGTGAAAATTTTGACTTGAATGTTTTCTAGTGACCTCAATGTATGATTGGATCCTGGTTTGTGATAAAAAGTTTTTAAATATATCACTATTTTAGGGGCTTTACAAGCGCCTTAGCAACAAAGCGAGTCTTCTCCGATTGTATAAGCACTGATGTGTGACGACTATTGAGCCTCCGCTCGCAAGGACGCACGGTATGAAGGACAAAATCCCAAAACTTTAATTATCCTCTTCCTATACTGTCCGGACCTCACAACAGAATTTCCCCATGGTACATTGGACAGGAGAAGCATAAGCAGGAACTTCATCTCTCTCTTTTCCAATATCATCGTATCATGTCCCCATAGCTCAACGAACTCACGCCCACACCAAATCCTCGCCACAAGATAAAGAAGAAAAAAATTTTGTCTCACCAAACTCTGCCCCCCAACAGCCTCTCTAATCAAAACTCTGCTCCAATAATACTAACCAAGATATTGTGCCGCAACATCTATCATGCTTCAACAAACCCTGCTACTCAAGACCACATGATTCAAGGTTTTTAAAGTTTAAACATCTGCAAGCTGTAGATGAAGTTGATAATATAGGATACAAGCCAAAGGTAAGGATTATTGTGTAGGAAGAAAATAAAAACCAAAGGATAAAAGAAAAAGGATGTACAATTCCATCCAAAGTCTAGATGAATACTTACCACCTTTTTCATTTGTTTATATTTACTGATGAAGCTAACATGTTGAATGTCGTGGACTTAATAATCCTAGAAATGTCGGGAGCTCCTGAATCTCCAGTCTATACCGCGTGGATTATTTTATTCCTAGTCAGAAATGAATTAAACAATCGCGCGTTCACGCTCAAAAGAATTAATATGGCTAGCGTAGAACTGTTTAACCATGACTCCAAATGAAACTTTTGGGTAAGAATATGGGTGCTTTCTGGCCATCTAACTCTATTATGCTTGTTTATTTCTGCTACTGATCAAATTTCATATCATCTTAGGTAGGGACAAAAATATGGTTGTCAATTCAATTTGACTGGTTATATGCTCAAACCAATAGCAATAAAGAAATACACTGTGGTCTGATCTAACTAACATTGCAGAGGTTTGTCTGTAATGTACCTTGGATTGTTCTTATTGACTTTCATACTGTTCGTTCACAACGAAATAGTTGGGTATACAGCTTTCGAAAGTCGCTTTCAAAGTTTTAATGATTATATAGATACGACTGCATTGACTGATATGAATCTGTGGGTAATTGGTTTCCTGAGTAATCAAGGTGCTGCTAATAGAAAAATAATGGCTAAACGCAATGATGTTCTGCTTAATCAAGAATGGTTAATAGTTTACCTAGATTCACTTCTTGAGTATATGCTCCAATTGTTTGCACGAGCTGTATATTGGTTTCTTCCAACAAGATCTTCCTCAATGAGGTTTTTCTATTGTGATCTTTGATGGTACACTCGGAAGGGTTACATGTCTCCTATTCCTGGAAGCCACAAGATGTCAGCGTGTTTTATTCTTTTGGCCATGCAATGGAGCTTTGTCACAAACTCAAAACCATCACAAGGCAATCGACCATGCCAAGGCGCAAACTCAGCAACCAAGCGAATCTTCTCTAAATGATAGTAGCACCGATGGTGGCGAAGACTATGCGCCATTCCGACTCGCAAGGACGCACAGCGGACGACGGACACTCCAAACTTTATCTCTTCCTATAATGTTCGGAGCCTTCACAATAGAATTTTCCCATGGTACTAGTGGACCAGAGGCATAATTCAGGACTTCATCTCTTCAATATCAATGGATCCATCTACTAGCTCCCGACTCGTGGCCCAAACACATCTCGTGCCAACACGGCTAGTCTTTCTCAACAAACTCAGGATGCAATAAACATCGCCAACAAGGATATTCTGTCTCACAAACTCTACCCCAACAAGCCTCTCTAAGCCACAGGCTGCTCCACCACGTACTAACCATGATATTGTGCCGCAATTATCTTCATCATGCTTCAAACAACCCTAACCAATCAAGACCACATGATTCAGTATTTTAAAGTTTAAACATCTGCAGCTATAGATGAGTGGAAATATAGAAATAAGCCATAAAAGGTAATGTAGTTATGCGGGAGGAAAATACAAAAACCAAAGGTAAGAAAAAGGATGGTACAGTCCATTCCCAAGTCGTAGGTGATACCTTAATTCACCTTTTTCATTTGTTATTACTGATGAAGATAACATGCTGGAATGTTCGTGGACTTAATAAGCCTGAGAAATGTCAGGAGCTCAATAAATAATCAATTCATCGCATGTGGATTCTTATTTTCTAGTTGAAACAAAATTAAACATCGCGCGTTCAGCTCAAAAGAATTTAATATAGCCAACGCATCACTGTTTACCAATGACTAAATGATTCTTTTGGTAGAATATGAAGTCTTATTTCTCCTAACCTATTATGCTTAGTTTAATTTCTGCGACCCGATCAATTCATCCATCTTAAGATAGAGGATAAAAAGAATGGCTGTCAATTCCAATTTGACTGGATATATTGCTTCCAACCGTACGCAAGAAAGAAATACACTAGGTCCCTAATCTAACTAACATTGCATATGGCTACTTAATGTCCTTGGATTGTTCTTGGTGACTTTTAAACTGCTCGGTCACAAATGAAAAAGTGGGGGGTAGATAGCTTTCAGAAAGTCTCTTCAAGTTTCATGATTACATAGATACTACTGTATTGAACTGATATAAATCTAGGGGGTAATTGGCTCTCCCGGTGTAATCCAGTGCTTCTAAAGAAAAATACTGGCTATACTCGATAGATGTCTGATTTAATCAGAATGGTTTTTTTTTTAATAGTTTACCGCTGATTCCACTTCTTGAGTATGATGCTCCATTGTTGTTCTGATCATTCTTAATGTACAACACTCAGATAAGCAACACCAAAAGTAGAAAACTGTTGAGATTCTTTAACATGTGTGTACTCATCCCTCATTCCCTTGATGTTATTGATTCAGCTTGGAATGTTAATGTGTATACTCTAGAGTACTCATGCATTAGTTATGACTACACATGCTGTCGACTATAACTGTTTTTTTAAAGTAAAGTAATTGCTTTGTGTAAAGTTTTTTACAAATAGCTTTGTCTTACAAGTTATAGACACTAGGTAACTCGTCGAGTACTCATGCGGTAGTTATGACTCACATGCTGTCGACTATAACTCTTAACTGTGGCCAACAATAATGTAAGTCCGATATGCCAAGATTTCCTATGGGATTAACCCCAAGGTCTTAGCATAGCAAAATTGAATTTGATAAAAATATCTTTTGCTCTCCTTTGTGTACAGTGCTCTACCATTTTGTGATATCGGTCTCCATACATGATCTTGATCTCTAATAATCTCTGATCAGAGCTGAGCATTGTTTGTGTGTTGACACTCAAAGATCTGATATTCTTTTCCTTCCACAATCCACGCAATCGTGCAATCTTGATCTAAAACCTTTGTCAAAATTTTGTAAGAGGCCCTTTTCTTGAAAAAACATTGCATGAGGTCACCTAATTCTTGATGCACGTTCGTAGCGGCATTCTATTGAGTTTAATCGCTAGAGAATCGCCTTCCATATTCAGTAGTATAGTCCACAAGCAAAATAGAGATGGTCAAATAGTTTCCTTCTGTCTTATTGCATGCAAAGGGAGCATCGGTTAACATGAAATACCTCTTTTTTCATATTGGTCTATTGTAGGTAGTTTATTCACAGAAGGGCCTACTATGACATTTTAAGGATGTCTCTGGAATCTAAACCAGGTCGATCCCATGTCCACTGCTTGGGAGCCCTTGTTATTTTCTTTGCCTAATTTGATTCATGCGGATATGGCACTAAATTTCCATTGTCTGAGCCAAATAAGTCCATCGAGAGTTGTTCCTGATTGGAATAGCTGGATAGTCGCCAAAGTGATACCATTTTCAGATAAATTAGGAGTAGGGAGACACCAGGTACCATTAAGCCATGAAACTCGCAAACCTTCGCTTTTAGGAGCCCCCAAGGTCTTTTCGTATCTGTTACCAATATAATTGAAATATATTTTTCTCATTCACCCAGGATCGTACCACATATTAGTATTGGTTCGAATAGATATTGCGTAAGACATGTGTTTGATTAGGCATCCTTACCTTTAAAATCCTTTCCAAGCTGCGAGTGGTATGTTTCTTGACATTTTCCAAATCGATTCTTTGAAAGATACCCTAGCCTCGACCCTTGTGACCATACGAAACATTTGTTTTTTGCAAAGATTCCCACAATTGTTGTACCAAATATTCTTTATTCCAATCTCTAGTATTTCTCATGTTTAACACCCCTTCATCTTTCGGTTTGCAGATGCTTCCCCAATTTAACCATTGTTTGTGTCTTGTTTCCTAATAATCTCTGTCAGAGTTGAGCATTTGTTTTGTGTTTGACACTCAAAGATCCTTCTACATCTGCTCTTTCCCCATCCACCAAAAGTACATCTAAAGTAACCTTTGCCAATTGTGTAAGAGGCACCTTTTCTTGAGAAACATTGCATGAGGTCGCCTAATCTTGATGCAAGTTTTGGTTGCGACAGCTTATTGCGTTCAATCGGGGGGGTGGAGAATCTCCTTCCATATCCATTTATTAATCACAAGCAAAATAGGGTGGTCAATAATTTCTTCTTGTTGCTGCAAAGGGAGCATCATTTAACATAATAGATCCTCTTTTCTTTATATTATCTATTGTAGGTAGGTTAAAGGGCCTGCCAATACATAGGGAATGTCTCTACTACCGATCGATCCCATGTCCATGCTTTGGACCATTTGTTTTATTTTTTGCCTAATTTGATTCCATTCTAATGTAGCACTAAATTTGCCATTGTTATGATGGCCAATAAGTTATATGAAGGTTATCTGATTGGAATAGCTTTGGCTAATCGACCAAGTGAATAACCTTCAGGAAATAGTATTAGGGAGAACCTAGGTATCGTTAGTATGCACTCGACACCGTCCAATCTTGAGAACCCCAAGGTCTTTTTCATCTTCTTTTTTTTTATAAGTAAAAGTCAATTTATTTCTGTGAAAATTTGTAGCAATAGCTTTGTCTATACAAGTCATAGACGAAAGCTATGTACCTCATAGAGACTCTGCATGTTTTTTATGACTCACACCTGCCGGAGACGAATAACCCTTACTATATCCCACAAAAAATATGAAGTCCAACTGCAATCTTTTCAGTGGATACAGTAATTTAATATCATGCCCCAGATCTTTGCTAATAGCAAAATTGAATTTGGATAAAAATATCTTTTTTCTTTGTTTAAAGTGCTCCATTTTCAATCGTGCCCAAAAATACCGGATCTCGAGTCTCTATAATCTCTGTCCAGAGCAGAGCATTATTTGTATTTACCCTCAAGATTCTGCTATATCTTTTCTTCCACATCCACCAAAATCGCGCTTTTTAAAAGTACCGTGCCACTTGTTTGTAAGAGGCCCTTTTCTTGAGAAAACATTGGCATGAGTCCTCCATTCTTGATGCAAGTTTTGGTTGCGATTCTATTTCTAAGTGATTTGGAATCGGATAATCTCTTCAATATCTATTTAGTATCGTCACAGCAAAACTGATGTGTCACAGGTTCTTCTTTTGCATACAAGGGAGCAGGTCGTTAACAGATGGATACCTCTTCTTTTTATATTGTCTATTATAGGTATTTTATAAAGGGCCTTCATGCATAAGGAATGTCTTTGGTGATCCCGATCGTCCTATGTCCATCTACTTGGTATCCACTTTTGTTATTTCTTGCCTGATATGATTCCCTGCGGATGTGACCTAATTTGCATTATATAGGGCCAAATAGTATATCTGAAGAATTGTTTCATTGGAAGACTTTGATGGTCACCAAAGTGAAACATTTTATTAGAAATTTGGAGTAGAGACACCACATCATTAGAAATTAACTCGAAACCTTCTAATCTTTAGGAGCCCCAAGGTTTTTTTCGTATCTATCACATATAATTGAAATATACTCTGCCATTCACCCACGGATCGTACCACATTTGGTGTAGTTCCAATCGAGATTTGCAATAAGAACTGGTGTTTGATTAGCCATTCCTTCTTTACAATCCTTTCACCTGTAGAGTGGATGTTCTTGATGAATTTCCAATTGATTCCTTTGAAAGATACCTTGCAAAAACCCATTGTGACCATAAGGAACATTGGTTTTGCAAAAGATCCCACAATTGTTGTACCATATGCTATTATTCCAATCTCAGTAATTTCTTTTTCTCAAGTGTCAGCCTTTCCTTCAATCTTCATTTGCATATGCTGTTCCCAATTTACCATATGCATTGTCTTATCATTTTGTGCCACGCTCTCCAGAAGAAATTCATTATAACTGTTCAATAATCTTGGAAATTCTAACAGGTAGAAGAATCGCATTAGACCAATAATAAAGTAAGAGTACAACATCGAACGGAATAGTTTAGTCGTCCTACTTTAGGAAAGAAGCCTATTTTTCCAGGAGGAAATTTTCTTCTTTATTTTTTGCAGGATAGGCTGACAAGTGTGTTTTGTGAATTGCCAGTGGATATTAGTGGGAGAACCCAATACAGAACTGGTAGATTCCCTCCTAACCCCTAGAGTGTGTGTATAACCATCTTTATCGTCAATCCAGGGGCTCCTTTAGACTTTCTTTTGGCATGAGTTAACTGAAGCAAGAACCTATACCAAATCATTCAAATAGTAGCTAGGCTTACCACTGAAGTCAAAAAATCTTCTTATAGAAGATAAGAAGATCATCTGCAATGATTATAATGTTTATGAATAGCCTGCATGGGGTACCTTAATATGCCATAAAGACCGCATGTTCCTCATATAGCTTAGTCCTCATTGCATAAGTAAAGAGATATGGAGAATGTTTTTGAAAGAAAAAAAAAGAGTAATATGGAGGAGTGATAGTCTTGATGGATGCCATTCTTGCTCCCAAAAAAACCATAGGTGAGCCATTGAAAAGTATTGAAACTTTGATTTCTACGCACATTGATTCCAATTAATTAACCCATTGGCTAAGGAAAGTTCATACTGAGAGAGCATCTAAGATAACGTTCCTATTAACTGAATCAAAGGCTTTTTCGTAAATCAGCTTTAAACATAGATTTTTTGTCCCTCTTGCTTTTTGGGTCAGCTCCTTTACCAGTCATCAGCAAGCAGAATATTATGATGTTACTTTCTCCGACTGATGAAAGCAAGCTGCTTTGACTATTCTTAGTATTACCTTTGCCATTTCTATTTACCACACTTTGATTGGCTCTTTTGGTAATAAGTTACCAAAGATCTGGGTCTATAGTTCTCTAGTGAAATCATCCCCTGTATTCTTGGAAAAAAAAAAAAAAAAAAATTAAAGAAATAAGTGCAAATTCATCTTCTCTAGAATTAACCTGAAGAGAACAAGTGTTGGCGCTTTAATCACATCATTACCAATATAACCATGCAGTTTGGTAAAATTCAGTAGTGAATCCATCTGTACCAAGGCTTTTGAGCTTTGGTGACTTAAAGACACGTTTTCTATTTCGTCAACTGTAATTGGGCATTGAGATTGAAATGGCAACCCTAATCAAGCTTTCTAGTTGGCTCCACATGAATCTTGTTAGGTTGCCCCGCTTAATTGAGTAAGGAATAAAAAATTTACTCAAGTATAATTTAAACCTCATCTAGATTTTCAATAAGTTTGTTATCTTTGTCTCTGCATTTTTTTTTCCCCTGATGCGGTTAACGGCTCTTCAAGCGCATTGACGCATACAAAAACTTTATATTAATCCCCTACAGTAAGCCAATGCCTGTCGAGACTTCTGCTTTTGCAACTTTCCTCCTGCTTTATGCTTGTATGGTTATTTCTAGCTTCTGTCTCTTTATCGATAAGATCTCATCAATGGGCTGAGTTGTAGTCATGTTGCATTACCATTAGTTTCTTTCTACAAAAATTGAACTCGGGTGGTAATATTGCCAAAAGTTATCGCTTCCACTCCTTAAGTGCTGCTTGTAGGTTGTTGAGTTTTTGACAAAGATTAGGGGGGATCCATACATAATTAACATTCCAAGCTGATCTGCTACCATCAAGGAACTGAGGATGATTACTGCAATGTTTAAAGAATCTAAACGTTGTTCTTGCCTCTTGTAGTGCTTTATCTGCTGTATGTACATCAAGAATGATCCGCAAACAATGGGCATCATACTCAAGAAGTGAATCAGGATACACTATTAACCTTCTTGCTTAATCAGACATCTATCGCGTCAGAGCATTATTTTTCTTTAGCACACCTTGATTACTCTAGAAGCCAATTACTCACAATTTCATATCAATCAATGCGTAGATCTATGTATCATTAAAACTTTGAAAGCTACTTTTTTAAAAACGTCTACCCCCCACTTTTTCATTTGTTACCGAATATATTAAAATCACCAAAACAATCCCAAGTACTTACAACACCTTCTGCATGTAGTCAGATCAGACCACAAAGTATTCTTTCTTGCTAGCTGTTTTTGAAGTATATATACCTTGAAATGACAATTGACAGTCCATTCTTTTTTGTCCCCCCCACCTTTAGATGAATGAGTTATTCAGTAGTAGAAAAAACCAGCATTAATAGATTTAGAGTCATAATACCCATATTCTACCATAAAGTGTCATTAAGAGTCATTGGTAAACCAAGCATTAATAGAGTTAGGATTCCATAATACCCATATTCTACTAAGTTTTTTTTATGCTTCATGCTACTTCGATTACCGTTAACCCTCCCATCATGAAATGCAGAGCAAAGATAACAAACTTATTAAGAATCTAAATGAGTTAAAGCATACACTGAGCAATTTTTTTATTCCTTACTCACATCAAGCGGCAACCTAACATATTCTTGTGGAGCCAACTAGAAGCTATGATTCGGGTGCCATTTCTATTCTCACTGCCCCAATTACAGATGACGAAATAGAAAAGTTATCTGAAGGTCGCCAAAGCACAAAAGCCCTAGTCCAGATGGTTTCCTGCGAATTTTACCAATTTACCTGTCTATTATTGGGTATGATGTGGATTAAAAGCTTGCCAACACTTTTTCCTCTTCAGGTCATATTCTTAAGAGATGAATGCACCTTTTATTTCTTTAATTCTCTTACTGCGGGGCTGATTCCTAAAGAACTATCGCCCCATATCTTTATATAACTTTATTTACAAGATCATCTCCAAAGTGTTTGGCAAATAGAATGCAAAAGGTAATACCACGATAATTAAGTCCAAATCATGCTGCTTTCCATCAGGGTAGAAGTATAATATCATAATATTCTCTTGCTAATGAATCTGGTCAAGGCTTCTGCACCAAAGCTAAGCCTTGTGTGTTCCTCTTATTCTTTGGGACAAGAAATTCTGCTAAAGTCTCATGGTAGTGTTTTGGATGCCATTTTGGTAGGGACAAGACCAGCTCTTGTTCAAAAAAAATCAAATTTCTACTGGCCTACAATGTTCGAGATGTGGGATAACATGTGAATCGATGCCCGATTGTGTCATTTGGCAAAACAACCGTCAAATTATGCTTTTTACACTCAATTGCCAGTGCCAAATGCTCCATAGGAGGATGTATTCTTGAGTTTTCATTTTGGGACTACCAAACTCAAAGGACAAAGATTCATAATGGTTAGTGTTTGACCGATTTCCAAATATCTCACTTTGTTCTATGCAATAATCAAATTAATGCATCTCATATTGTTGATTATATTTAAGGAGATGTTCAATTGCATGGTATGCCCAGAAACATGGTGTCTGATCGCTAATTCAAAATTTGAAGTCATTTTTTGATACTCTTTGGAGGAAGCTGGGTACAAATCTTTGAATTTCACAGCAGCTCGCATCATCCACAAACCGATGGGCAAACTGAGATAATAAATAGAAAGCTGGGAAATTTTGCTTAGAAGCTATGTTGTGTGGTCATTACCACAAGTTTCAGCATCCAATCGCTAAAAATTTTTCTTTGAAGTAACACCGCCTTTAGTTTGTATTTCTTATTTCCCCACTTCCCTATTTGTTTACTAAGATTGGTAAGCAGCATCGGTTGTGATTTTTATTGCGATTCCTTAATATACATGTGGTCCAAGTTTGAATTTGACATAATATTTTGATTGAATTATTTAA
>PYDT01002361.1:0-21981 GCA_004837865.1 Musa balbisiana
TGTACTATACCGAAGATAAACAACGAAGATAAACCAATTCGAATAGAAAAAAGAGAATAAAAAGATCTATTGATTGGACTCCGCTTTTTTCCCTTTCGGGGGTATATATTTTTATTACTATTGTATTCATATACATAATAGAATTACAAAATACCCGTTTTGACCATATTGCACTAGTATCATTTGATAAACCCATAAATGCTCCTACCCCTGCTTCAAGAGTGGAAATGTAAATGGAAGAATACAAGATATTTAGAAAAGATGATCCGGCAACAATACTTTCTATATTCCACTTCTTTTCCCAGGAGTATATTTACGTATTTGCCTTAGATCAGGGTTTAAATAGTTCAATGTTTTATGAACCCTTTGAATTTTGGGGTTATGGCATAATTTAGTTCAGTATTGTGAAACGCTTAATTATTCGAATGTATCAACAATTATTTGTTTATTCGTTTTGATTCTTACCAAAATCGTTCGTTGGGCACAACAATTAGTTTTATCCCATTTTTTTTTTGCAGATGCTCTCATAAGGTTGGGCAGTCAAGTGTGGCAATTCCATTCTCGTGTGTCAATTAGTATTCTTCCCCTTGAAGAAAAAAAATACCAAAATCTCAATAATTTACAATCTCTTCTTCAATAATTTCCTTTTTTAGAGATAAATTATCGCATTTAAATTATCTGTCAGATATACTAACCTTCATCCCATCCTCTGGAATCCTGGTCCAAATCTTCATCCTGGCTCCGGAATGTTTCCCGTCTTTGCATTTATTGCGGTTCTTTCTCTACGAATCTTTAATTTGGAATTTCTCATTAACTCCGAAGAAATCTATTTAGTTTTTTCAAAAGAAAATAAAAGACTATTTTGGTTCTTATATAATTTTTATGTATCTGAATGTGAAGTTGTATTAGTTTTTCTTCGTACAAATCTTCGTATGTACGATTACTCTTTGGGCCTTTCTTGAACGACACAGTTTATGGAAAAATATAACATCTTGTAGTGTGCCGAAATTTTTTTCAGAAGACTTTATGGGTCTTCCAGGATCCGTCCATGCACTATGTTCTGATATCAGGAAAAGCGATTCTGGGTTTCAAGGGGCACTCATTTTCTGATGAAGATGGGAAATGCCACTTTGTAAATTCTGGCAATATTATTTTAATTTTTGGTCTCAACCGTAACGTGAATCCAATAACCCAGTTCAAATATTCTTTCTTCATGTGTCTGGTTATCTTTCAAGTGTCTAATAATTCTTTCGGGCGGTAAGGAATCAATGCTAGAGAATCTTTCTATGATTCTTACTAAAAATTTATACCATAGTCTCCAATTCTTCCTCTGTTCGATCATTGTCTAAAGCTACATTTTGTACCGTATCCGGGCATCCTCATTAGTAGCCGATTTGGACTCGATTTTATCATAATTGTGATATTATTCATCGATTTGGCCCGGATATGTAGAAATCTTTCTCACTATCATTGTATCCTCAAAAAAACAGAGTTTGTATCGAGAAGATAAACTTCGACTTTCGTGTGCTAGAACTTTGGGCCCTAACGATAAAAGTACAGTACCAGTTTTTGCAAAGGATTAAAGTTCTGGATTTAGAAGATTCTTTACGGAAGAAGACAAGTTTATTTCTTTGATGCTTCCCCCACATAACTTCCTTTTTATTTACATGGCTCTATAGAGAACGTCTTTGGTATTTGGATCTTATCCGTTAGCAATTGACCTGGTCCATAATTTATAATAAATTAGGCATAAAACACATCCATAAAAGCTAAGATATAATAGAAAGTATCTACGCTATGAAGATCAAGAAAAAAAGTATTCCGATTCTCATTCTGAAATGCTCACTGTGAGTAGTGTAGTGTTGAATAACTGAGTGTCAAAAGTTTTATACTTTCTTTCTTTCTTTTTTCTCGGTTTTTTTTCTGTATACTCGGGAAAGTCGTTGTGCAATGAAAAATGCAATCACGGTGTTGGGGAGGATTTTTTCCTCGATGTAACAAGGAAAATTATCTACCCCATCCCACTAGTTCCGGGTTTCGAGTCCGCGGCAACCCATACGGAAAATAGCAAAATCAATCTTTCTTTTCTATTTTAATTCACTTCATTTACAAATTTAATTCCTTTCAGTTACAAATTTTTATGTCATTTTAGTCGTCAGATATTTGGTGTATGTAGGGCCGTAGATGATAATATAGATATCTGTCTGTTCCGTTAGATTGGTTGACATTGACAAATAATCATGCTATACTGTGAAATAACCAAGTCTTCTATGATCTTCTCATTTTCTATTTATATTTTATACGTGGTGTCTTTGGGAGTCCTTAAAAATGAATAACACCAGATCTACATGACTGCATTTAGAGAGACGCGAAGTACAAGCCTTGGGTCGGTTCTGCACTGGATACCAGCACTGAAAACCGTCTTTACTTGGGTGGTTCGGTGTTTTGATGATCCCCTACCTTATGACAGCACTCGCACTCTGTATTTATTACGCTTCATTGCTGCTACCTCCAGTAGATTATTGAATGGTATTCGGGAACCTTTGTTTCGGTTCTCTACTTATTGAAATAATATTATCTCTGGTGCTATTATTCCTACTTCTGCAGCTTATGTTTACATTTTTTAACCCAATCTGGAAGCACAATCTGTTGATGATGTTATACACTGTGGGTCCTATGAGCTATTGTTCTAAACCTTCTTCCTGGGTATCTTGTGACATGGGTCGTGAGTGGGACTTAGTTTTCCGTCTGGGTATGTCGTCTTGGATTGCTGTTGCATATTCAGCTCCTTTTGCCGCTGCTACTGCTGTTTTCGTGATCTCCCTATTGGTCCAGGAAAGTTTCCTCTGATGGTATGCCTTTAGGCATATCTGGTACTTTCAACTTCATGATTGTATTGTCCAGGCAGAACACACGTCCCTGTGCATCCATTTCACATGTTAGTGTAGCTGTGTATTCGTTTCGGCGGCTCCCTATTCAGTGCTATGCATGGTTCCTGGTAACCTCTGTTTGATCCAGGGAACCACTGAAACGAATCTGCTAACGCAGGTTCAGATTCGGTAAGAGGAAGATACTTTATAATATCGTAGCTGCTCTTGTTATTTTGGCCGATGATCTTCCATATGCAGTTTCAACCACTCTCGTTCTTTACATTTCTTCTTGCTGCTTGGCCTGTGAATTGGTATCTGGTTCACATGCTTTAGGTATTAGCCATGGCTTTCACCTAAAGGGTTTCACTTTCAACCAATCGTAGTTGACAGTCAGGTCGGGTCATAACACTGGCTGATATCATCACCCGTGCTAACCTTGGTATGGAAGTAATGCCATAACGTACTTCTCACCACTTCCCTCTAGAACTATCTGCTGGCGAAGTTTCATCTACAGTGGATAAGATTTTTGTTCTTAGTGTATACGATCGTTGAAACAAAGTAGCAATACCCATTCCTTCTTTAGACGACATGGGGTATTGCTACTTTTGTTTGATATTTTTTTTTTTTTCACCAAAAAAATTATTTTTCATTTCATTTTTTTTATATTTCATTTATATTTTATCTTTTTGTTTATATTTTAATATTAAAATGTTTTATTTATTGTTTTATGTATTCATATTAAAATGTTATTTACATTAAATGAACTAAATTCACTTAACGCTAAGATTTATTATCGTTTCTTTCTTTGATGGTTCGCAAAAGTAAAAGTAGCGGCTAATTCCTCACCAATTTGTGACCCTACATACGATTCTGTTATATAAATAGGTAAATGTTTCCTTCCATTATGAATAGCGTTTGTATGGCCAATCATTGTGGGTATAATGGTAGATTGCCGAGACCCAAGTTAATATTATTTCTTGCTCCTCCCTCATGTTGAGTTTTTCCCATTTTTCCGAATAACTGTTAGCTACAAAAGGGTTTTTTTTTTTACGACGTGTCATGTCACAGTGTATTACTACTCCTTTTTTTTAACATTTTTTATGTAAAGATTGGCATTCTATGTCCAATATCTCATCTAAGTTAAGTATGATAAGAATAAATACACTAATGATGACTGGAAAAAGTAACAATCCTTTACTTAGAAAGGGGGCGGCTGTACCACAGTGGATCAAGGCAGTGGATTGTGACGTCCACCATGCGCGGGGTTCAATCCCGTCGTTTCGCCCTCACATGTTTCAACTTCAAAAATTCTATCTTTCAATATTCCTATTTCCGGCGAAAGATAAACTAGCACTATATTTTTTCCTTTTTCCTACTTCTTCTTCCAAGCGCAAGGATAACCCCAAGGGGTTGTGGTTTTTTTCTACCGATTGGTGCTCTCCTCCCCTCACCGCCCCCATGGGGATTGTCAGCAGGGTTCTAACGATCCTCTTACTACAGGACGCTTACCCTAGCCACACTTAGATCCCGGCCTCTACCCAACTTTTTTGGTTCCCCCAACATTACCCACTTGTTCCGACTGTTGCAATCAGTTTTTTGATATCAAACGGACCTCCCCAATGGTATCTTAATGTGCCGATTTACCCTCTTTTGCAATCAGTTTCGCTACAGCCCCTGCTGCTCTATCTAATTGTCCACCCTTTTTCCCAAGTGTGATTTTTCTATGTTATGTGATGTCCGTGCTAAGGGCTATCGGTTAAGTAGATTCTTCTTTTTATCAATAAAACCCCTTCCCAAACTGTACAACTGTCTTCCAAAGCATACGGTACGGCTTGTCTAGATTTATCATGAATATATCTAGACAGATGGATCTTATATAAACTTATGTGAAGTACCAACATGAGTTGATATATAGGATCCAAATCTGCTGATCACTCCATGTTAGGCTCTTCTACATCCTAGGTCTCCCCGTCCGTCATCTGGCTTATGTTCTTCATGTAGTGATTCAGACCGATGACTCTACTGAAATACGTCTCATCATTCCACTATTACGGGTAACGTAGGAGACATCTCTCTTTTTCCCCTGGGGGATCTAATTACCACTGCTTAGCTTTCAATGCGCCTCTGACCATCATTAATGGGAATAACCCGTCCCCCTCTTTGAAACAAGGGGCCTTCCGGTTCTGTGCGTCTTCAAAACAATTTTGTCTCTCACATATTCACCATATCTCTAAGTCAATATTTTCTATGAGAACTACTGAACTCAATCACTGTGCGCCGTACTCACATTTTCTGGTTGAGGTCTATCCCGTCGAGGTACGCTCAAATTGGATCAGTTATCGTTTCTAGTTTCGTCGTAAACCTAATTGGTTACTTCCAACTTACGTACACCATTATTTAAACCACGTCCTCAAAGGTATGCATTTCCCATTGATATAGTAACTTCCTGTACCAGAACATGGTATCTCCATTATAGCCCCTCTGGTATGTAAAATATACTCTTCTCACCTCCCAGTAGTGGGTATGAGACAAATGGATGCATTTCGATTAGGGTCCGTATTCTATGTGTACGATTTACCAGTATGTTTTTGCATTCCGTCGAAAAATCGATTTTACGGTTAGACCTTATGACCTCCCCCTCTATGCCGTGCGGTAATGCGTTTCCTCTGGCATTACGACCTTAACTACAACGATGCTGTCCATAGATCAAATTATTTCGTGATTGGATTTCACTTGACTGTTTTACGGCTCCATTGCGTGTGCCGGGGTAGAAGTTTTGTATAAATTTATCGCCGTTTATTAGTATTTTGCGTTAAGTTCTTTTCTCTCATAAGAGGTGTAATAGAATAACCCGTTGAAGCGTAATGATCATACGTCTGGTAATGCATTGTATGGTCCCATAATAGGTCCCATTCTTCTACCCTTTCCCAGGGAGTCGATGACTATTCATAGCTATTACTTGACACCAATATAAGAGTTTCGACCAATGCTTTATTTCTGTCCTAGTTGATCCTAGATTCGACATTGAAGTATATGATTGTTCCCAATAACCCATAACTTTTTTCTGTCATACTGCCTTTTGAGTCCATCCATAATCCATTTCTTTCCCTTGAGTTCCAAATTATGATAAGAATTTCTAGTTCTTACTGTTCATAATTTATGGGATGAAGATCACATCCATTCGTTATTTATGTGATGATGATTTCCATTGATACAGAGTCCACCAATAGACCTTATTGAACGTTCCATTGTTTGCATCCAGCCGGAATTGCACCTACGAATTTGCCAATTATGAGTTGGCGCTTTAAACACCATTCTCCATGGATCTTACAGAGATCATCGTATAATCGTAAATAAATCGTAAATAAGTAATCGTATAATAAGTATCGTAACTAAGGATATCGTAATAAGTATATCGTAAATAAGTATATCGTATAAATAAGTATATCTTAAATACGTATATCGTAATAATAAGTATATCGTAAATAAGTATAATCGTAAATTATAAAATTATATCTAAATAAGTATATCGTAAATAATATATCGTATAAAATAGTAGATCGTAAATTCAGTATCAGCGTTAGAAATCAAGTATATCGTATAAATACGTTATCCGTAAATGTATAAATAGTAATATCGTATAATATTATAAAAAATCCGTAAATAAGTATATCGTATAAATAAGTAATATCGTCATGTATAACTCACCAAGATTCCAATTGAAATAAATCTTTAGTGGAAATAAAATCTTTAGGAGGATTTATGGAACACATCATTCACATTCTGGATCGTCCGAATTGAGAGAGATATTGTATAGAGATCAAGAAGTCTCACATTTCTTAGATTCGTGTGGCTCAAAATACATTTTTACTTTTTTTTTTTCCATCAAGAACGCTTTATGAACTTTTTGACCCCCGAATTTGGAGTACCCTCTTTCACGTGATTCGCAGGGTTCAACAAGAGCATCGCTACTTTGCATGGATCAAAGGTGTATCAAAGGTGGTATACTGCTTGTAGTAGCGGTCCTTATCTCTCGATTAAACCATCGAAAGATGTCGAAAGAAAAATCCTATTTGATTTAGCTTCTTCCTATAACCTATGAATTCCTATTGGAACCCAGAAATGAGACATTGGGAAGATCTGTTCGGTCTTCCAATATCAATTAGGTTGATTGTTTCGTTCCTGTAATCTTCCAAAAGGAAAAGTTTTCTGAGAGTTGTTTTCATGGGGATCCGCAAGAGAGTAACTTGGGTTCTCCCAAATACATAAAATGTCTCATGCTGAATCTAACCGGAGTTCGCGGTGGTGGAAGGAACCGGATCGGAAAAAAAGAGGGATTCATATTTGTAAGATATCGCATGAAACGTAGCTTGACTAAGATCTCATTCAAGAGAAAGATAGCGCATTCTGTAGTTCTTTTTTTTATTTTATCCTAAGTATGATCCGATCCCAAACCAGATTGGGATTGTTATCGTCTTTCTCTCCAGGAAGAAGCGAACATAATCACTGGAATTTGGCCCTATTCGAAATCTTAGGGAAAGACTGATTTGTTTATCTCATGTCTGCTTTTCGTGAAAAGACAATTGAAGGGGGTTTCTTCAACAACAAGGAGCGATGCCAACTATTGTCATCAATGATATTGAGGCATGTTTTCCATCTCTTTCTCGCGAAACTAGGTGGGGTATTTCCTTTGCAAAATTGTGTTCAATTTATATGTGGCAATTCCGCCAAGATCTCTTCCGTCTGGGGAGAATCAGCACGAATCGGATTTTTTTGATGAACTATCGAGGAGAATTGCTTTTGTTAGACAATGTGTGTTTGGTAACAAGTATCGGTCTTTTTAGGCCACGGTACGGAATGTATTGTCAAATCTTCAATATGATTCACAAGATCTATTTTCGTAAGTAAGGGATTCCTAGCCAAGTGAAAGATCTTCTGATGCATGCAAAAACCCTCGATCATTTCGATTCCATTAGAAATGATATTCAGATATCCCACATTGATCGCTCAAACAGACTTCAGCCTAAAAGCAAGATCGATTCTTTGGGATCCATTCCTTGTCTCTTCAAACGGAACGCACAGAGATAAGATAGCAGATCGATTCCCGGAATGCTTTTTGGATCATCCTCAAATGTCCCGGCTAGTCACGGAACGTGAGAAGCGTTGAAATCATCTGCTTCCTAAGCATCGAGAATTTCTTGGAATCCTACAAGATCATTCGTTCTTTTTTTTTCTCTGACAGATGGCAGAACTTCATCTGGGTTCGAATCCTATTGAGAGGTCCACTAGATATCAGAAATTTTTGAAGAAAAAACAGATTTTCTTTTGTCTCCCCTTTCCAGCGATTGGAAAATCAAGAGGGGTTGATATATTCAGATAATTATGTCTTTACAAATCCGTCTCGAATTCTCTATTTCATCGATCGGGATTGAGATGGTTCCGAGGATGCCGGATATGGCAGGTCCAATAATATTCTTCTGACCAAAATTCCACATTTTTTGTTTATTTTCATCTATTCCATGACCGGAACAAAAGGATACACTTTACGACCACTATTTTGAATCCTAAGGAGATTTCAAGAAATGGCAGATCTATTCCACCTATCAATAACGCGACCGGGACTGTGTAACATAGGGGATTTGCGCCTTTTCTATTGAGTCCTACGGAGGGTTGTATCAAAAAATTCTTGAATGAGGTATTCAACTCCAGAATGATCGAAAAAGAATCTTATTGGTTTTCTAAACCTCCTCTTTTTTATGAAGAAATGACCTTTTTATCGAAGGTCAGAAAAAAATCGGTCCGATCTACTGCGGGAATGATCTGCAGATCCAAAAAACTAACAAACAGCGGTACTTTGCTAGCAACGACATAATGAGGGCATTCATCAATATAGATTTTCCCGACTCTGTTAATCCAATATATCACCTATGGGTACATAAGAAATGTATCTACTCGATTCTTTTTATGAATAGATCAGATCGCAACTTCGAAGATATGGAAATTCACAGGGATCAAATAGGAAATGATACTCTGATCTATAACTATAATGAATCTCGATCAACCAACATTTATCGAATTTGAAAAAGAGTCAGAAGACATGGTTTGAATCCTCTTTTTTCTCGAACGAGAGTCCATGAATCGGGATCCTGATGTATCTATATCAAATGTCCATGAGAGCAGAATTTCCAGGAACCATTTGGAACCTTTTCGTTTCTGACAGTAAGACCCTTTTCACGATGTTCGCTCGGTTCACGTATTAATCATTTCGTTGATTGGTCCGAGGCTATCGACAACAAAATTTGTCTAAAGTCTACTTCTTTTCTTTTTGTCCAAGGCACTTCGTTTCTTTTTGGTCGCAAGTCACTTCCCTTTTTGTCGCAAGTCACTTCCCTTTTTGTCCAAGTCACTTCCCCTTTTCTTTGTGAGTAACGGGAATATCCCCCTTCATAAGGTCTGGATCCAAACATCCGTGAATGAAAGGTCCGAATGATCAACTCCGCATCAGTTGTAGAATCAATAGGTGTTCAAATCGTTCATTTGAATAAATTAAACCTTCTTATTGGATGCTCCATGATACTTCCAACGACCGGAATTCTTTATCAATTGGTGGGAACACCATTACCATTTTTGTTCAAAAGATTACCAAGTGGATGATTGACTCTATCTATACTAAAATAATCGCCGGAAATCCTTTGATAACACGGATTCTCCTATTTTCTCAATGAATATTCCATATCGAGACAATTGGCTGAAATCCCCCCGGGTTTTTGAAACCATTTCATAGAGTTCATTGATATCTTCTTTTTTATAAGCAATCGACTTCGCTTTTAATGATCCCAAATCCTTCTGTTCTTTGTAACAGCAAGATTCCCCCACCCCCCAAACCCCTCCTTTTTATGTGAAGCCCCGTATCAAAATTATGATCTTACAATATGGACAATTCCTCACTCCTTGTTCATTCGCACAAAATATTTCTGCGTGCGTCGTAAAAAAACATATTTTTTGAGCGAGAGACTACTTTCACCAATCGAGTCACAGGTTCCTCACATTTCATACCTAAGATTTCCACAGTTGGTGACAAAACTTAATAACTTGTGCAATCTTTCCGTTTTCCAATTCGATCCGACCATTCGTTTCGTAGAGCTATTACTCGAATCGCAGACATTTCTGGCAAACCTCTACAGAGAAACAAAAGTCAATTTTGGAAGAACTTATTGTCGCCTCTTCAAGATATGAATCTATCTGATTCGGAAGGGAAGAACTTGCATCGGTACTCAGTTTTCAATGCAAAACATGGGTTTCTTCCACTCCATGTTCTGAGAAATATTTACGCAGCCGGAAGAGGAAAAAAACGGAGTCTTTTCTCTAAGAAATGCGTGAGAAACGGCAGATGTATAGAACCTTTCAACGAGATAGTGCTTTTTCAAATCTCTCAAAATGGATCTGTTCCAAACAAAATGGAACCTTTCCAACATATTGCCATGGTTCCTTACTTCGACAGAGTGCAAATATCTAAATTTCCCCTTTTTAGATACTTTTTCAGACCCTTGTCGATACGAAGTAGCAGTCACAAATTTGTATCCATTTTAAATTTGTTCCATTTTTCATGATATTATGCATGGTCAGATATATCATGGCCAATTCCTTCATCAAGATTCTTCGCACAATGGGACTCTGATACGTGAGATTTCGAGGGAGTGTTTACAGAATCTTCTCTGTCCGAAGAATATTCATCGCATACTGAGGTCACCCTTTCCATTGATATGGACACATCTTAGATTCAACAAAATGCTCGGGAGTTGGAGTTTTTTCCTCTATTCAATCTTTTCCTTCTTCTTGTTGCTGGATATCTCGTTCGTATAACATCTTCCTCTTTGTTTCCCAAGCCTCTAGTGAGTTTACAGACAGAGTTAGAAAAGATCAAATCTTTTGATGATTCCATCATACTGATTGAGTTGCGAACACTTTGGATTGGGGGGGGTAGCCTACATCCTGAACTGAATCTTTCTGTTAAAGAATCCTTTCTAGTTGTTCTGAAACATTATGAGATTCTCTGGAAGCAATAACGGGTTTTGCTTTTGCTTTTGGTGGCAACATGCTATGGTCGCTTGTGGGTCAAATCAATACGTTCTAGTAAGAAATATTTGAATATCAATCTCATCGATCTCAGAATTAATCGAATATCAAAATCCCTCAATCTCATAAGTATCATACCGAAATCCCATCAATCGAATCACTTTTCGAGAATACGAGACAGTCTAAGTCTGTACAATTAAAGAGATTCTATTCATTGATACGAAAAAAAAAAGGTGGAAAAAGCGGTGAATTAGGATTGAATAGAAATAATCCGTGTCGCGAAACAGTGATTCGATTGGGATTATTAAGAAATAGAATTCTGTTCAGTCTCCACTTAACGACAGAACAAAGGTTGATCAATTCTATTGAGTCTGACTCATAGTGATCCTTGATCAAAGAATGACTCTGGTTAGCAAAGTTGATTGAACAACCGGGATCCATTGACTTAACGAATACTTTATTTTGACACGTCGATAATGAATTATGAGTTTCAATGGATCCTGTTTTAGCAGCAGACCGGATATTCCTTGCTCATTATCAGACAATTACTATTCAGCAAACCTCGTGTGGGGCTAATAGTTTTCATTTCCCATCTCAGGAACCCCTTTTCGCTCCGATTAGCCCGATCCCCTTTAGGAGTATTTTATTGATCGGTTCTATAGGAACTGGAACGGTCCTATTTGTCAAATACCTAGCGACAAAACCCCTATGTTCCTTTCTTACGTTATTTCCGAACAAGTCCCGGATGACAAGCCTAAAGATATTTTTTATTGATATATCGATTTGATGATAGTGATAGTTGACGATATCGAGATTGATGCTATGACATATCGATCTTGATTATGTGAAGATATTGATGCTGACCTTGATACGGATCTGCTAACTATGTATATGACGCCGAAATAACCGATTTGATATCACCTTTTCAATTCGAAATTAGCAAAAAGCATGTCTCCTTGCATATATGTATTTCCAACATTCATGATCTGTATATGAAATTAGTCGCATTACATCTCCCTCGGTCTATTAGAGAACTATCACTCTCCAGAGATTGTGAAAGATGTTCCACTAGAAATATTCTTGTTATTGCTTCCGATCATATTCCCCAAAAAGTGGATCCCGCTCTAATAGCTCCGTAATAATGAAATACCTGCATTAAGATACGAAGCTTCTTCTCCGCAACAACGAAAGCCCTTTTTCATTCTTTCATATACTAGGGGATTCACTGGAAAAGAAAATGTCCATACTAACGGATTGGGTCATAACCATCGGGTTTCCAATGTACGAGATTTGTATCACTTATCATGATGCCCTATCAATTAGTATTACCAGAAGAAATCAATTATAGAAACTATACATAAGATTAAGCTCCATAGACACTGGATTTGCGATCCCCAGGTCAAGATCGGTTCAGATCATGGGGATCCTTTTCTATCAATAGGAAGGGCTGTTGCACAAATGTCCTTCTAAGTAAATTGCCCCATAGATTCCTATATCTATCTATACTGAAGAAGAGATCAGAAGGGGATTCTTATTTGTCAAATGGTACTGTCTCGAACTTGGAACAGCATGAAGAATTACGTACTTCTTTATCTTTTGAGTTGTTTGCCGGATCGGTCGCTCAAGCTCTTTGGGGTCTTCACTCGGACTGATGAAAAAAATCGATCACACTTTCTTATAGATTCCTTGAGAATGATTCTGATCTAGTTCATCGGCCTATTTATAAGTAGAGGCCGCTCTGGTTGACCCTCACTGACAGAAAAGAGTGCAGTCAGTTTTATACTCCGAGTGACATTCCTTCTTCGGTCCGAACCGTAGATATGAATGCACAACAGATCTTGTTTTTTCTATCGTTTGATCAGAGAATTTCCTATATGAAAAAAATAACGAATCGGATGTTTGCCGAAGAGGAATGGTCGTCGACCTTCACAGATAAGGAAGATTGATTCAATCACATAGTTTTTGGGCTTCCTAAATATGGCGCCCTTGTGTCAAAACTATGTGATTGTTTGAAAAGCCCACTTTTCTCTATCGGGCTGGGCAGCGGACCTTTTATCATGAAGAGGACGAGCTTCAAGAGAAATGCTCGATTCTTGCAGAGTGAACCATGCAGTACCAGAACACTAGATAGACTTCCAAAGAACACGGCTTTTTTCGAGTAAGCCAAAAATTCTTTGGACCCTGCGGATCCATTCTTTTTCCTATTCAAAGATCAGCCCTTTGTCTCTGTGTTTTCACGTCGAGAATTCTTTCAGATGAAGAGATGTCAAAGGTGCTTATGACTTCCCAAACAGAACCTTCTACATTATGTATAATGCTGGTCTCAAGAATACGCCATAAGGTACTTCGAATGTTGAGTCATCGCCAGAGATGGCATTAGAAGCATAGTCCCATTATCTAATGGATCTTTCCTTTCTACTCCTCTATCCGAGAGTTTACAGTATTTATCAAATCTGGTCCTATCTAACGGAACGCTATTGGATCCAATAACAAAGACGAGTTGAGAAGGGATGGGTTTTCTCGGATGCAATGAACATTTGATTCTGTACGGAAAGATTTCCATTCTGAGCCGTAAAGATATGTGGCCATGAAAGGGATTAAGTGGGCGGATTGGCGGGTGGTAGATCTGGAACCATTTTTTATTCCTATTTTGGACCTTAGCTCTGGACAATATGCTAACTGCTTGAAACATGGAAGATTGAAATCTGGAGAATCAAAACACTATGTATGGATGATATGAACTGCCTAAACTGAATTCTTGAACGGCGAACAACCAGAGTCTATTACTCACTACATCACACCATTTCCATTAACATGAAACCATGTAAATTCCATCGGAAAATAAAAAAATACGCATTCCGATGAAATGCTTTGTTTGCCGATCTGCGCCAATAACGAAATCATGGTTTTAACTGAATAACTAGAGAAACTAGATAGACCCTTCTCTTCGTCCTCAGTCGATGCTCTTCTCAATTTGGAATATCCCCCAATATGGTAATACATATTCCGGTTGACCGAGCCTAATTCAATTGTTTTGTTCCGAGCAAAGAATTCCACGGAGGCCGGTTCGTCCTATTCAGAGATTCACGACAAGGGTACTGGAGTCTCTTTCGGATAGGCCCTGAAGGAGAAGGAAGCGAATGCAACAGACGTCTGTCTCCAACGGGGGACGTCTGTCTATTCCTCTAATTCACCCGACCCGTCCTTTTGGAACGTCCCGTTCCAAAGTCCCCCCCCCCCCCCCCAAACTGATGGGTAGTCGCTCACTCCTAAAACGGACTGATATAATGTACTGTATCTTCGGGTTATGGGTACTGGTGGGCTATTTTACCAGAGGGTTTTTATCAATCTACCCTTGTGTGGTCCTCTTGAATCATATACTCGGGGTGGGTGCTGGCGGACGATTTCCACGGACTCCTCATTCCATTAGATATCGAGATCGCCAAGATTTCGTGATCCCCTGCCGAACCTATTCCAATTCAACAGCTCGGACTCGGTCTTGGGGATTGCCGGAATACTCGTATCGCAGTAAGATACTCGGTATACACATATTGATTTAGATCCGAAATCTGTTATTGATTTGCTCATTCAATGAGCATTTCTCAATATTATGCCCCCTTGAAGAGGACTTTCCCGAACCTCCAGCGCTCTTATAGCACGAGTTTTGAGTCTCGCGTTTCTACCATTTCACCATCAGGCTCTTGAAAGTGATCGTATTCCATGAATAGGTATCTATTCTAATGTGATCTATTGAATATATACAAAGGTTTAGTGTGGAGTATTTCTATCGATCGGTCCTGTCATGGCCCGGTTCAGACACAAATGCTTCGGTAGTTGGTATTTAGCCGGGAGGTGTGAGTGACCTTAGTATCGTATGAAGGGCGCGTGATGTACAATCCAACCTATTTCCGATTCAATATAAGCCCAAAAACAAGGAATATGGGTAACCCAAATACCGATATATAATCAAACAGGTCCGATTACGCTATTCCTAAGCCTAAATAGAATGTAACGACTTAGCTATCCCTATGTAACATAGTACTATTTACAACTCTCGATGACCCATCCTCAATAATAAGAAGTACATAACCCTATTCCGGTCTGGGCCGGTAGGAAGGAACTTATAATCTGATGATCAGTCTATTCATGATTTGAAGTTCATAACCCCATCCCATTCCCATGTTGGGTTTGGGCGGACAGATCTACTCTTCTTTTATCCAGTAGGAAGAGGATCTTGAACTAAGAAAGACCTAGAACGCTAAAAGAGGGTATCCCTGAGCAATTGCAAGGAATTGGGTTCATTGAGATTCCTGGTATAGTAGATGTATCCACATACAGTCTACTCAATTCGATGGAATGGTTTGACTTAAAGGAGATCTTCTATGATTTCCACGTAGGGTTAGTTCTTGAGTTCGTCGCGTCATTAATAACTGGATTAGTTTTAGAGTAATGAATAGAAAAAACCAACGCTCGTAAGGAGTCCTATTGAAACCAGAAATATCGGCTGCCTGCCAATCCACACCGGAATTATGGAGTTTTTTCCGAAAAAACCTGCTAGTGGAGCTGAAGACCTCCAGGGATAAGAGACATAGGGCTGAAGAGAGAGGCCAAAAAGGATCGTTCGTGTATAATCCTGCAGAATCTCGAATGTTATCAGTCCGGTACGTAGACGCAATAATACAATTCAAGCAAGTTTCCTAGATTCATGGAGATATAGAACAGCATATAAGTTTATCATGTCTTTGCATATCTCACATTTGAGTCTCCACAATTTTCCAATAATTACCTATCCGATTTGACCGATGCGAAAATATGCAAGCTACGTTTCATGCTTGTTTGAGTAATACAATGAGATTCCCAATATCATGAGAGAAATAGCTAGGATTCCAGAAGAAGATCCCTTCTGTTTGATGATAAATAAAAAGGAATATCGAACTTCGCGTGGCTGGAAGCTGAAGCAGCTACTTTATCGAGGAAAAGAAAGAAAAGTCAACGACGATGGGAGAGTCGAGTCGAAAAGAGGATTCCTCACTTCTTTCTCTCATTCAAAACCGTCATGATAACTTTATCTCGCCGCTCCTAGTGTATAAAAGAAAGAATAACTCCATCTTCTTTCCTTTTTGATTACCTTCCCCGTATGATAAACCGAATCCATTCGATTTCTAAAAAGGATGACTAATCCTTAAGCTTGTCGAGGAATCCTTCATCATTGTTGGATGACTGACTGTTTCACTCCTTTCGACCTTGTTTTCCGTAGGAGCAATCAAAAGAGTGAGAATAGACCCATCGATTGTTCGTCTCAATAGACATAATATCACTTAGGGTGATCCTTTTGTCAACGATGCCTCCATACACTCGTAGTACTCTGAAGGCGGAGAACCAACTATGTAGCTCTACATCGAAATTCAAGCATGTATCCGTCATTAGTCCGATCCTTTGTTAGGAACTCCCTAATAACGACCTTGCAAAATGGAGCTGTTTTTATCATAAAGAGAATTCGTTGTTCCTGACCCTGCTTTCACTTTAATTGTTATGCTTGAACAAAAAGATCACAACAACTTTTGGTAAAAGTTAGGTCTTGGTCCGAGGGGGATTAATCAATTTCTCTTCTGCGGTCTATGGATTTTGAAAAATCCAAAACCCTCAGAGATAATATAGGGTCGTTTGTCGACGAACCGCTCCCTTCGTATACGGCAGGAGTCCATTGATGAAGGGGCTGGGAAAGCTTGAAACCAATTCCTACAGTGCTGGATATAAGCCATTGAAATTCCTGGGGAGTTATCATTTTTTATGATAAGACCATTCACTATTTCTTGAAGCTCGATCTCCCCCCAGATGAACCATATAGCCAGGAAACCATTAACAGAATAGAAGAGCTTGCCCACCCATGAGTTTTTTAATTTTCATAGTAGCCTCTTAGACCGTACATCTCTCTTGGTATATCCGATAATATTGGACTAACTGAAACATTCTGGAGCTACAAAGATATTATTATCGTTAGCACCACATCAAGAAACATTCCTCCTAGAGTAAGCTGTTAATCCGAATACAGAAACTTCGGTTATATCCATTTTGACATTCATTGTACTCTACGGATGAGGAATACGGAGTTGACATAGTAAAACGAAATTGAAAGATTTGTTGAAATTTTTCGTTTGGAAATTTCCCGAAAACTATTATAGGTTTCTTCTCTCCATGAACAATAGGGCCGTTATGCTTAGTTACTAAACTTTTTTGAAGAGATGAATAGAACCCAGGTCTATATCCTTTTGATCAGAAAGGTTGAATCGATCACAGAAGCAGAATTAAGGCGAAAATTCGGATACATTCTGGAAAATGAACTTTCCATGGAAGAGGAGCAAATGAAACCTTTCATAAAATCTGGTAGAATCGAGCATGAAGTTTCATTCTGTAACATGCAGATCATGATTAGTAACTGCATCCAATCTCGAAAAGTCCCATTGTTTCGAACTTTCTATTTTTTGAAATGGATATTTACGGAATCCCCCTGAATAGGATCAACCCTTATTCCCATGATATTCCATAAGATTCCGTCTTTCTTATTCTTAAGCAACCCCCGAGAGCTTAGTTGATCATGATTTATGTTTCATCTTTCTTTTTCCTTTGGTTTGTTCGAGAAAGATATCGTCCTATTCTTTTCTATGATTCTTTTCCGATCGGATGTATGGATCCATGTGCCTATATAGACCTGTTCATGATTAACGAAAATGGCAAAAGCTCTATTTGCCTCTGCCATTCTATGAGTCTCCTTCTTTCCTTTTCGTATGGCATCGCCACTCCCTTTGGCATCATCTACTATTCGGAACTTACTTTGAAAGCCATATTTTCGACACCCGGACGTTTTCGGGATGCCCCTCATACCCCCACGATGCAAGTGTTTTCCTTGTGTAGATCCTTTTCAATAGTAACTTGATGGTCGCTTCCGCCACCACGGCTTGCTTTTACTGCTATATCGAGGAGTTACTTTACTCCACGTATTGCTTGACGTAAAACAATATGTATTTGTTTTCTGTCTTTTTTTGAATCTTTTCATGGCTCGATAGATAATTTTGATAAGCCAATGATTTTTTTTCCGTGTTTCAGAATACGGTTAACCACATGTTAACAATCGATTACGCTACTTGATCGGATTTTGCAGTTTTTTCTTCGCAGTACCTCTTCGACGTGACATGGGCTTGAAAGAGTGTCAAGAATCCGTTTTCTTTTTATAAAGGGCGAAAAACGAATTACTTATTTTGGGCTTTTTGACCCCCATTTGTAGGGTGTATCTCGCAAAATATGAAGATCTCCCTCCAGCCGTACATACGACTTTCTCGAATACGGCTTTCCACAGAATTCTATATGTATCTATGAGATCGGTATGGTTTTTCTGTTTACTCACTTTCAATTGAGTATCCGTTTTCCCCTCCTTTTTCCTGCTAGGATTGGAAATCCTGTAATTTTTACTTCCATACGGTCGAGTCCTAGGTTTCCGAAATATGTAATGTAAAAAGAAGTGCTTCGAAATCATTGCTATTGACTCGCCCTGTCTAAAAAGTCGAGGTATTTCCGATTGTTTGTTGACACGGACAAAGTACGGAAAACCTCTGAAATGATTTCATATTGACCTTGGCATATATAGTTCGAATCGATCTCTTTAGAAAGAGATCTTTGTCTCATGGTACCTGCTCGCAGTCCCCTTACTAACTTTCGGTTTATTGGGGTTTCCCCTACACTTCACATTTTCTCCGATTCACATGGCTCATCAAATGAGACAAGTCTTGGATAGAACTACAACTCCCTAGAACTCCCTTGTCGACTATCCTTTACTCCGACATCATCTAGTTTCCTCGAACAATGTGATATCTCACACCGGTCAATCCTAACCCTTCCTCCTCTTACTAATACTCAGAATGTTCTTGTAAATTATGGCCATACCTGTATATAGCAGTGATTCAAATGCCATAGGTTAAATCGCGTACTCTGGCACTTTACGTAAGGCAGAGTTTTGGTTTTTTGGGGGTGATAGTGGAAAAGTTGACAGATAGTCACCCTTACTGTCACCTACAGAACCGTACATGAGATGTTCCACCTCATACGGCTCCTCGTCTCAATTCTTTCGAAGTAATTCGATCCTTTTCTTCGTTCGAGAATCTCCTCCCTTATTCACTCCGTCCCGAAGAGAACTAAGACCAATTCAGTCCACTTTTTCATGTTCCAATTTGAACCTTTCCATTTAGATCAAAGGGAAGATTATTCTTTTTACCAAACCGAGCGGATCAATCCACGATCTTACTAGAACACGCAATCTTTCTCGATCAATCCCCTTGCCCTTATTTTTCGAGAATCATAAAGATCCGTGTCGAGTTTGAATTTGTTCTTTGGAATCTGGCTCTTCGCTATCTTAACTTATTTTGAATATCGACTTATTTTTTTTTTTCTTTAGTCTTTTTTCATTTTCGATTTTCTGTCCCTCTCTTTTCCTCTTTTTATATTTCCTTCCTCATCCTTAAGTTCCCATGGTTTGTTGATCCTGTAGAATCTGACCCATTTTCTCATCGAGCGAAGGGTACGAAATATCAGATTTAATTTTTCATCAAAAACAAAAAAGTACTATTGAACTCTTCGTTTTTTCCTCTTCCTCTATCCCTACCCCAGCGTTTGAATCACATGAGAACCTTTTCTCTGTATGAAATCGATTTATTACATTTTCCAATTCCTTCCCGATACTCCCCACGAAATCCCGCATTGGACCAAGTGCCGGGTTATTTTGAGCTTCTCCCTAAGCGGTATGCACTCTTCAAATATGGAATTCTTTCTGAAAATCCTGGCTTTCGTGCTTAGTGAGGTCGTCCTAGACCTTTCGATGCCTATGTTGTGTTGGAAGGGATATCCATATGATCCGATCGATTGCGTAAGGCCCGCGGTAGCAATGGAACCGGAAAGTATACAGAAAAGACAGTTTTTTTTCTTATATGTTATTTCGTATTAGTTAGTGATGCCGGTTCGGATTATATTATATTAGTTAGTGACCCGGTTCGGTGATCCTTTCTTCCGTGATGAAACTGTTGTCCCAGTCCTACATTTTGTCTCTGTGGACCGAGGAGAAAGGGGGCCTTCCGCGTGAAGAGGGTTGTACTCGTGAGAGAATCAAGGATGTCAACCTTGCTTCAAATATACAAACATGGATTCTGGCCGATGCAATGGAGTTGGACCCTCATGTCGATCCGAATGACTCAGTCGCTTTCCACAGAGGTAAATCTTTGCCTGCTGGGCAAGAGGATTAGTAAGTTACAATTCTGTCTCGTAGACATGTAATTTCTCTTACTAATTAAATTATATTTCTATAACTATGACATTAATATTTCATATACCTATGAAATTTAATAATGAAAATGAAGATTAATTGTGGGTTACCATTATCCTTTTTTCTTGTAAGATTCCTAATAAAGGAATTTTGTCCATTTTATTTTTCGAGGTCCTAAAAAAAGGGTGTGGAACACATAGGAACTCTTGAATTGGAATGAAAAGAAATGTAGCTCCAGTTCCTTCGGAAATGGTGTCTTTGGCGCCAGAAGAAGGGGTGATCTATACATGCTTGACTTGGTTCTGCTTCCCCTCTTTTTTTTAACATACCGAGTCGGGTTCTTCTCCTACCAGTATCGAATAGAACATGCTGAACAAATCTTCTTCATGTACAACCTGCTCTGCTCGATTTAGATCGGAAATCGTACGGATTTTATGAAACATGTGGCTAATGGCTCGATCCGTAGTCATCCTATTTCCGATAGGAGCAGTTTGACAATTGATCCAATTTTTCCCTATTTTAACTATCCATACCCATTATTTTACCTATCCATAATAGTGCAAAGAAGGCCCGGCTCCAAGTTGTTCAGGAATAGTGGCGTTGAGTTCTCGACCCTTTGGCCTTATTTTAGGTTTAGTTCTATTTCTCGATGGGACCGGGAAGGGAATATAACATCAGCCGGTAGATTGGTCACCGTTGTACGTGGTGGAAGTCATCCGTTCGACCTGATTATCCCTAAACCCAATGTAGTTTTTCATTTTGACTTGCTCCCCCCCCCCGCCGTATCGACCGAGAATGGATAAGAGGCTTTGGGGATACGGTAGGGTAGGGATGAATATATTGCTGGGAGCGAACTCCAGGCTAATTGAAGCGCAATGGATACACGTTATGGCCTTAGAATGAAAGAGAATAATCCGAATCCATCTTTTGTCTACAGCGCAGGAAGCTATAAGTAATGGCAACTATGAAAATCCTCTGAGAGTTCGATCCTGGCTTTCCAGAATATCGTAGAACAGAATGTGATACGATGAGGATAGAATGCAATAGATAGAAACAAGACAGCGACACGGGTTACTTACTCCTAACGTCAAAGGAGCCCTTTAATCCATGCTTCATTCTTAATTAAGATGAATCAAATCCCCAAGTAGGATTCGAACCTAAGACGTAAGTTAACAGCCGACCGCTCTACCACGAGGCTACTGAGAACAACGGGAGATTCGACTCATAGAGTTAACCCCCGTTCTCAACAATGAAACAATATGAGTCCGAAGCTTCCTTCGTAACTCCGGAACTTCTCGTAGTGGATCAGTTCCATGCCTCATTTCATAGGGAACCTCAAAAGTGGGCATGCTCTATTCATTATATTCCATCTATATCCAAGTCCATTCATCTTATATCCCTTGGTGTCAATTGACATAAGAGAGTAATTTATAGGCTATCCGTTTCATATATGAAAAGGTTAAGAAGCAATCATATAATATCAAGAAATTGTATAGAAAGAAAAAGGGGGTTTTGATGATTTTTAAATCTTTTCACTGGGGTAATTTATATACTTATGAATGAAGATAATAAATTCGTCGTTTGGTCGGACTTATATGGTTTTGACCACATCTCCATAGGGCCCTTTAATCTTCTTCTTCAGCGCGGTGATGGAGAGGACCGAGAAGACCGAGGAAGGGAGGTATCAGCAACAAAATGGTTTATACGGGACAGCCATGCTGTTTCATA
>PYDT01002201.1:0-21979 GCA_004837865.1 Musa balbisiana
ATGGATTGTCTCCTTTTAGTCATTAATCTATACTTATTCCCTGGGAATCGTTTTTTAAAAAGCATTTTCAAATATATTCAAACCTAGTTAAAACTATAATTTTATAAAACATATTATTAACATATATATTAAAACCAAAACAAACATATAATTAATTTATTATACGCTATGTATGCACACATATCACATATACCAACAAACCCTAGGTATCAAAAATACAAGTAGAAAGAAAGGAAGAAATTTTTTTGAAAAAGAGTTTTTTGCTATTCTTGATTAAGCGCATATTGCTATGCTATGTTTGTCATTCAAATTACAATTCAAACTAGTAGTTAATCTGTTCACAAGATAGTTTCTTACCCAATAAGATACGCCAGTCATCTTTTATTTCAGTTCTCACTCATAAGGAGTATCTTCCGATGAACATAAGTTTTCCTTATTGATGGAATCCAATCAAAACATAAGTTTTCCTTATTGTATTGGAAATCCAATCAAAACATAAGTTTTCCTTTTGTATTGGAATCCAATCAATCGGTTTCAGACAAGGAGTTACAGAGTGGAGTTAGGGAATTACTATAAAAAATGAACAAATAGGATACTCTGTCCTTTCTTATTTAAATTAAATATGGATCATATATCTGATATTAGAATCAAGTACTCCCCTTTGATATAACTCTTTTTTATTATTAACTATTTTTCTTATATCTATATTAAATGCTATAATTACCAGAATAGACTATTCTACTACGACTAACTAGAATTAGAATATTAAAGATTTTCATTTTGTTTTCTTATGGAACATACATATCAATATGCTTGATAGATACTTTTCTTCCACTTCCATTTCCTGTTTCCAATAGGATTGGACTTCTACTGATTCCGACAGGGGGGCAACAAAAAAATTTCGCGATATGGCTTTTTACTATGTTTTTACGGTTAAGTAGAGGTTATTGTGTTTTCAGGCCAATTTTATCTATTCAACAAATATCAGAAGTTCTCCATCTATCAATATCTCCATTTCTTGGACCATCAATAATGATTTTTCCTTAGAGTTCGGATATTTGACGACCACTTAGTTCATGAGTCAATACTATTACTACGGTTGAATCTTGTTCTGATTTATAGTGAATTAGATGTCTCAGATCATAGGATTCTGAGATTTTTTGCTTATAGGCGCTTTTTTTCATGCTTCATGTTGGATTGTTCCAGTTCCATTTGATACAATTTAAGGTATTTTTTTGGGCAACATGGTGGGGAATTGTTACTACTCTATTAATAATGTAGTTTGGTCGACACTACCGCTTCACAAGTTCTTGTCAAAAACGTTTGTTATACTAATCGTTTCGGGATTTTGGCTTCTATTACTAGGGAGAATTTTAGTTTTTTTCTTGGATAACAGGTAGTTTAGAATTTCGGGATTTTGTTCGAAATACTAATAACTTATCCATAATAATGGGGTCCGTTCTTTATTTGCTACTTGTGTGCTCTTATATGCCTTGGTGAAGCGTTCTAACTCCCGCACAATTCCCCCTCACGTATGTTACTAGCCGATCGCCATGGAAGGACCCACCCATCGTCTGCTCTATCACGCTGCTACTATTGGTAGCAGCAGGATTTTTTCTTGATAACAGGAATTATTACCCACGCGCATCTCTATATTTTCTCCCTGTTTGTTATAGTGGGAACGATTCAATAATCTATGCATCTTCAACCTCTCTCACGGTCACGTTTAAAAAAAAGAATGCCTATTCCCTGTATCTCCCATGTTTTCACAATTTTAGGATTGGTTCTATAACTCCGGAATGGGACTCAACGGTGCATTTTACAATACTCTCTCATGGATTTATTTGTCGGCGCTTTTTTCTTGCAGGCACGAGTTGTGATAGAATACGTCTTGTTTATATCTCGCGAAATGGGGGGGATATCGATCCCCAATGCCAAAACTAATTTACCATGTTTCAGTAGTTTTTCGATGGCTTCTCTTCATTGCCAGGAATGATGGTTTTGTGCGGATTATTAGTAGTTTTTGGAATAATTCTAGTCCCAATACCTTTTAATGCCCAAAATGCTAGTACTTTTGTAATGGCAATTGGACTGATATGAACTCCTATTTCTTTATTTATCTATGTTACGTCAGATGTTCCTAGGATACAAGCTCTTCAATGTTCCAAAACTATAATTTTGCGGATCTGGCCACGAGACACTATTTGTTTCAATCTTTCTTTCTAACCGAAAGTATTGGTATTTATCCGGATTTCGTTCTCTCGCTATCATTGACAGGGTGCAGCCTATCCTATCTAATTACTTTCAGCGATAGTCTTTCATTAATAATACGAAAATCGAATTTTTGTCTTTGATTTTGAGATTTTAAAATCTTCGCTGTACAGCAAATAACAAAGTGAATTGAATTGGTAATGAGATTCATTTTTAGTTTTTGAGAACCGTTTTGATAATGGAATGATTCAAACGGTTTCTCAAAAACTCGCAACAAACAAGAAGCTTTAATATATATAGGGATGATGTTCCTTATGTATTCTTTATGTAGTTTATCATTATTTATCTTAGTTTATTCAAGTAGATGTTAATGTATGCACCATACTGAGGTAGACCCTATTCTAATAGATTTATTCCAAAATAACATATCCAAATTAAAAAATCCTATAGAACCCCAAGTGCGAAATTCGTACTTTTCAAACTTTGATTTGTTCTACTTCAATATGTATTCAGTTCTAGTAATGTCAAGAATCGCGAATATGTGTTCCAAGTAATAAAAGCCCAGTTTCTTTGGGGTCCCATTCCAATGATCCCCCCATGCTCATTACCCATACTGCTTGCCACAAGAATCCTATGGTTAAAAGGTAAATCCTAACTACTGACACTATAACTCCCCATAATCCAAACGTTGAGTCCTTGTATATTTATAATAATTTTCGAATGAAAGAAAAGAAGTGTTTTTTAAAACACTTCTTTTTTCATTCCAATATTGATCTCACCAAAGAAAAATGGCGAATTAAGAAATTTTTACCGTTTACAAAAAATATCGATTTTTTTTCGAACTTAATGACTAGAAGAGCGACTGATAATAATGATCCGCATAAAAGAGCTGCATACTTACAACATCATCCTTACGTGCATCATTGACCACTGAGATTGTAGAGGCAGTTACTATTATGCGGATTGATGCCATTTCCAGTTTAGCAAAAACACCCTACGTTGAAAGGCCTTGTGTAAAAATGGTACTTGGGTGCGGTTATTGTGCTTAAAAATCATTTTTTATGGTTCCCCATCTTGGAAATCATATGAATATGGAGAAACACCTAAAGTAAGATTAATGATCGTATAACTTACTTATGGACAATGTCCTGAAAGAAACCCAACGAGAAACTATATTCCTGTTAATATAAAAAAGTGGTCTAATCATCCCTTTGTCCAATGAATCACGCAATCCTACTATTTCGCGACAATAAGATCATTAAATTAAATCGTAATCCACATTTGAAATTAATGAAAAAGAGATATGAGTAATATATGTTCTAAAGTTGTAAATATATCCCATAAAAGTGGGGGTCCCATTAGAGAATTGAAATCGAGAATTGAATACAATTATAGTATTCTTTTGTCTCTTTTAAGAGTTTTATTTCTAGGATTTATAGGAGCCGCCACTCCCGGACTCGAACCGAGATGCTCTAGCACTCTTCCTAAGAGGCAGCGTGTCTACCAATTTCACCATTGCTGCTTACTTGAACATAATAATAGTCAATTCCCGTTGGAATCGTCGAGAACAAGGATTCAATATAGTTTACGTAACATTGACCTCTCTAATAAATTCCTTTAATTCCTATTTTAATCTCTATTCAATCCTATTGGAATCTATATTCAAAAAAAAAATTTTTAGTTGGGATCATTGGAGTTGAGTTTTAATAATAAACTTTTTCGCGTACTCGAAAACTAAGTTCTTCCAAACAGTTAAACTTAATGTTTTGTTTCGTCTAGGTTTGCAGGTATAGAACTACGAATTTGTTCCTTTTCTATTTTTTTGATTCGTTTTTTTATTTATCCGATTTTAGTCATAATTCAAACAAATGAAAAATCTTTTTTTTCAATGAAGAAAATTAATAACCAGGATTAACTTTCATGATGTATAGCTATTTCACGCACTAAATCACTAAGAAATTTTGAAATTCTTCCTAACGCTTTCGACCCCTTAGTATCATTCCTTAGTACCATTTAGAGTATTGAATACTCTTCATTAATATATATAATGTAAGATTTACCAACAAATTTGTTTTTGTTATCATATAGAAACAAATAATGTTTCATTTCTTCGGTAATCATACTCTAACTTTTTCACCATAGAAAATATTTTTCGATTGTGAAAATAATAGAAAAAAATATTCAGAATTCGATATACAGCCCTTTATTCTACATACCACATCTACATACTCCAAACATCCGTTCTAACTCATATTGATATTGAGAGTTCAATACATTAATAAATGTGCTCGTTCATCTTAAAAAATGCGAAGTTCCTTCGAGTATGTCACTTCCGGATTATCCAAGACTTTATTATTTGTTTGTTGCAACAAAAAACTTTTTGAAGTCCGTGGAAACCGATTTAGCGAAGGAAAAGCCTTTCTGCAGCTTAAAATCCTTTTTTTTCCAAATATTTTACGAAATACGTTTTTTTGACATAGAAGTACGCTTTTTTGGGACTGTGCCATTCAAAAAGGTTACCATTTTTTTTTAAAAAAAAATCGTTTATGTGAAAGACATGTATTGTTTTGTTCAAAATGGATGTGTTCCTTTTAGGTCATTATCATAGTCTTTTCCCTGGTAGAATATTTTTTTAAAAGCATTTTTCAAAGATATTTAAAACCTTTAAAACATAATTTTTGAAAACATATTATTAAACATATATATTAAAACCAAAACAAACATATAAGATATGTTATTAATTACGCATATTTATGCATCACATATCACATCTACAACAAACACTATGGATAAAAAACAGTAGAAAAAGGAAGGAATTCTTTTTGGAAAAAGATTTTTTTTTCTAATTACTTGATCAGCGCAGAGTGCTAGTTTTTCATTCAAATTACAATTCAACTATAGTTTACATCTGTTAACAAGATCTTTCAATACCCAATAAAGATAACCTCAGTATCTTTATTTCATTCTAACGAAGTAAGATATCTTCCGATGAACAGTAAGTTTTCCTTATTGTATTGGAATCCAATCAAAACCTAAGTTTTCCTTAGTGTATTGGAATCCATCAAACAAAGTTTTCCTATTGTTGGAATCCAATCAATCATTTTCAGAAGGATTACAGAGGAGTTAGGAATTACTATAAAAAATGAAACAAATGATACTAGGGTCCTTTTTATTTAAATTAAATATGGTCAATAGTATCTATATTAGATCAATTACTCCTTGATATACTCTTTTTTATTAAGTATACTAGTGTTCTTATTTAACTATTAATAGGCTATAATTACCAAATGAATACCACTAAACTAGACTAGAATAGTAAATGATTAAAGATTCCATTTTGTTGTTTTCTTATGGACATACTACAATATCAATGGCTAATACCTTTTCTTCCCTTCCCGTTACTGTGTCAATAGGATTGGACTTCTACTGGATTCCGGACAGCAACAAAAAATATTCGACCCCCCCTCGTAATCTGTGCTTTCTAGTGTTTTACTGTTAAGTTAGTTTATTGGTTTTTCAGCCAATTTATCTATTCAACAAATACATGGAAGTCCATCTATCATATCTATTGGTCTTGGGACCATCAATACTATTTTTCCTTAGAGGTCGATATTTTGATCGACCCCACTTAGTTCTATTATGTCAATACTAATTACTACGTGTGTGGATCTTGTGTCTTATTTTATAGTGACAATTATTTTCTCACTATCAAGATACTTAGATTTTTTTCTTATTGAGTTTTTTCAATGCTTCCATGTTGGGATTAGTTACCAGTTCCAATTTGAGACAATTATCTTTTTTTTTGGGAACTGGTGGGGATGTGCTTCCTATTTCTTAATAGGAGTTTTGGTTCACAAACGACCGACTGCAGCAAGTGCTTGTCACAAGCTTTTGTACTAATCGTGTATGGGATTTTGGTTTATTATTAGGAATTTTAGGTTTTATTGGTAACATGTATTTTGAATTTCGGGATTTGTTCTAATAACTAATAACTTGATCCATAATAATGGGGTCAGTTCTTTATTTGCTACTTTGTGTGCCCCTCTTTATTCTCATTGGTGGCAGTTCGCTAATCCACAATTCCCCTTCACGTATGGTTACCCCTCTTGCCCTGGAAGGACCACTCCCATCCGCTCTTATACACGCTGCACTAGGTACAGCAGAATTTTTCTGTAGCTCGTATTTCTTCCTATTTCATAGCTATACCTTACTAATGACTTCATATCTTTCATAGGTGTCATAACAGTACTACTAGGACGCGACTTTGGCTCTTCTCAAGAGATATAAAAAGAAGTTTAGCCTATTCTACAATGTCTTGCAATTGGTTGTAGATTATTTAGCTCTAGGTATAGGTTCTTATCGCTGTCAGCCACTTTCGCTTTAGTTTTATTCCATTTTGATCACTCATGCCCATTCTATAACTTTATTGTTCCTTTTGGATCCGGATCTATTATTCTTCAATTGACCGATTGTCGATATTCGCCAGAAAAGTCAGAATAGGCTCTTATGGTTGGTTTTAAGAAGATTTTCCATTACATACACTTTCTTTATTAGGTACACTTTCTATTTGCGGTTTCCACTCTTGCTTGTTTTTGCCAAGATGAAATTCTAATGCTAGTTGGTTTTGTATTCACCAATTTTTCCGCAATAAGATCTTGTTTCACGCAGATTGACTGCATTTTATCTGTTTCGGGTGATTTCCTTACCTTTGATGACATTTGCGCGTTCATTTTTCAGATTACAAGTAAGCACAAAAAATAGTGCTTCCGTATTCACTATCTCTCATGGGAAATGGTGTACCCCAAGCATCAATATAAATTTACCTTTATCAACCAATGAATAATAAGGTCTTCTTTTTTTTCAAAGGATATCATAATTTGATATACCTAAAAAAATGCATACGATACTTTAAAAATACTTCTTTCGAAAAAAAGTACACTTGACATGTAACCCCGCGAAGTGGACAATACTATGCGATTTCCTCTGCTATATTGTATTATTTACTTTGTTTGTTGGATCAATAGATTCATTTGATCAAGGAGTAATAGATTTGGATATCTTTCCAATGTTAACTCCACTCACAACCTTTTCCGCCACATCTAGTAATCGCTGGACTGGTTGATGTTTTTTTTCACAATGCAATTTTTTTCAGTACGTATGCTATTTTCCCGGACTATTCATGAGCATTAATCCTGTATATTGGTCTGCTTATTCATTTTTACGGAATTTGAACTTTTATCAATTCATTATTGTAAAGGTGTTCCTAACAGAATTATCTTGGACCCATCAAAAATGGATATACATATTGGTCATATAATCGTGGTGCTTACATAGACATTTTTTTATACTAGGGTTTTTACATGGTATAAGGGGACTTTAACCGAACTACTCAGTTTTTTGATAGATCCTATAATTGATGGAATTACAATGGGGTTTGGCAATTGCAAGTTTTTTTAATAGGGGAAGGACAAATCTATTGAGGTGGACGAATCTCTTCTTTATCTATTCTTTTATTTATTTTATGCATCAATAATCGTTATTCTTTTTTTTATTTTGTTTTTATAATTTTTTTTTTTTTTTTATGTATAAATATCTCTTCTCTTTTTTGTTATACCTTACATTATCTCTATTACTAATTCCTTTGTGGCACTTGTGTTCCTACCGTCCCCTGATTTTTTGATTGATCTACGGCAGGTTAATAAATACACGACAGTAATGAAAACTCCATACAGTTCGGATCTGTTACACCCGCTTCAAGATATGATGACTAATGACAGAATCTTCATCTGGGTAAACAGTTTACACTGCTTAGTTTTACTTCAACTTTATTCCTTGTCTACATATGAAGGATTGTATCTTCTTACGACTGCAAAGCTTCGAAGGTGTTTTGTTTCACTCATATAACTAGCTGGTTTTACCTCATTGACCCGAATGATGAATCAAACATAAAATAACCTATTCATTACATTACTTCAACTTCTTTTCGTTACTTCTAGTAAGAAGTATAAAGTCATGTTCAACGAATCACACTTAAGAGATATTGATAACACACATATATTAATGGTATTTCATAACTATAGATTGAGCAGCCAGCTCGTAGACCACCCTAAAAGAAGATTTATTATTCGACCGTATCCTTACATAAGAATCCCTAGGAGCAATACTGGACAATGCGACCCATAAAAACAAACCCTACCTATACGGAGATCGGCTAAATGAGCGATACCCAAAAGAAGTACTAATAACTTAGTATAATTGATTATGACCACTATAACGGTCCAATACTAAAGCAAACGACATCTCCTCAGATGGAGAAGTTCTTCTTAAAAGCGTTTAGTTCCATCTCGCTAGAGCGTGAGAATTCCCAAGGGCCGGCATATTTCCAGCCCAATACGTTTTGTATCGCTTGCAGATATTGATCTTTCTAACCACACAATGCTAGTACCCCAACTATTGTATTCCAATACTATAGGGTCCAATGGTACAAGATCCATAATGAGTCCATATACTTCTTTTAAGGATTCCCGATATAGAAAAAGAAATGAAGTTTGTACTTCTGTCGTATCAATTATCATTCACATCACCTCTCCCATAATGGATCTATCTCCTTATTATCGTCATGATATCAGCCAATTTCATTTCTTTTAAACTACTGAGGAGAATTTGCAAGGAGGGTTATGAAGCCGGGTGGACGAATTTTCGCCCGCTCAAGGAAAACACTATACTCCTATCAATAAATTCCTAATCCCCTTTTGGGGCTTCTACTTCACGTAAAGTTCTTGTTCGACAATTCAAATTGGGTGAAGGTTTTTTTACTAATAATCTATATCAAAATCATTCCATTCGGAATTTTTTGCTCTATCACAGCGGTCGGACGTCTAAAGTCGCATAGGTCCTCCCACGAGAAGTTCTTCTAGAGCCTGTTGACTTATTTTTCAATAGATTCCCCTCATTGCACCCCGGAAAAATTCGTACTAAAGATAACGAGCTAACGAATCTCCTTCTTTTTTGGCCATGCCTTCCCAATCGAATTCAGTGTACCACTCAACTTATCATTTTACGAAGATCCCCATGTGTTCCAGAAGCTCGTAACATCGTCCGGCTAACCCCAATTTATTGCTTCCTCTACACCAATAAGGCCCACTCTTCTACGTCGCGTCCAAAAAAATGGATTTCGCGTAATGAGTTTTTGATATTAACCATTCTGTTAAAAATACATCAGCAAAAATCCAAACATTTATCTATCCGTGAGCCATAAGGTAGATCGGCAGCTACTCCTCCGTGCGGAAATAATAATGCATCATTCGCCAGAACCTGTGGCGGCTTCGAATAAATCATATATCACTTATACTCTGCTTCTGAAAATATAGAAAAAGGGGAGTCTGCGCGCCGATATCCGCCATAAAAGGCCCCAAGCCTAACAAATTAGAAGCTATACGCTCAGTCCAGCAAATTACTCTGAATAGCTAGCCCTTTAGGTACTTGACATTTCCGTTGTTCTGGTGCCTTCACCGTTTTTGCCTCTGTGAACATAGTAGCTAAATAATCCACGTGTTACATACGGGCAGATATTTATAATTTGTTCGTTTTTCCGCTATTTTTCCATCCCTCTGTGTAAATACCCAAATTATTGGGTTCACAGTCCAATAACATCTTCACCATCGGAGTAACGATCAGTCGAAACACCATGCATTGATGGGTGGTGATGACCCATATTAACTATCATGAAATCTTTTTTTGTTAGCCGGTAGCAGTCATATCTTTTTCTTCCTTTAATTCTTATTCTGAATTCCTCAAAAACGTGGAGGTTCATCAAATAAAAAATCTAATAACTACGATACTACTTCAAACGTTTACTTACGATTTTTTGGTGCTCGGCCGAATATTCCAACTGTCCTAATTCTTATAAAGCGCTCTATTTTTTCTTGACAAATCAGCCCGCAGAGGACGTTGACGTTTTCTCAGAATTTGTTTTGTAGACTCTTTTGTGATAAAAAATCTCTTTTGTGCAATCCAAATGTGAGACGTCTTCGTATCTTATTGGTGAACCTTTATACTTGAAATTCAACAGAACCCTTTTTCTTCTTTTTCTTCTTGTGGAAGAAGGAAATGATGATTTTGACCATAAAACTTTGTTTTATCTTTTTCTTTTCTTTCTTTTCCATGCCATGATTTTAACCGATCAGGAAAAATAAAATATAATTATTATATTCTGTCAATTTTTTTGAATCTAGTACACGCAAAATTTAGATTATCCTTTCGATCTAATCAAATTTCCATTGATTTAGATAGAACAGAAAGGATAATATATTGAGAAAAGGAGAATATCTTTTCTGCATTTACGAAAGAGAATGATTTCGTTTGCACTAAAAAGATTCTGTAGATTTTTTTTCTAGATTCAATTGATTGATACACAATAAAATACTGTATCAGGTACCAGACGTAACACACCATATGCGTACATCTTCGTTTTTTATATTTACTGAAAACGCATGTGATATATAGGAATATACTATTAATATTCTGAATCTGATACATACGTATCCTTGACATCCTGAAACGACTACCATTATTGGAATCAAACCCAATAGCGTTCAGAAAGCTAAATCTTCTAATCGGTAATTGGGCCAAGAAACATTTGCATGTTATTAATTTAGTTAAATCCGTATTAATACGTTTGCCTCATTCAAAAATGGTGCCAGAGTTTCTTATTTTGTTTTCGGGGGGGGTTGCAAAATCACTGGATTTCTATTCACAATAATCCCGATTATGAGAGTTGACACCAAATTAGAATTCTCCATTCTCTACGACGCTTAGAGATAGAATATTTTTCAGGAACAAAGAAATTATAATGATCTTGATCCCATTCCCAAATATTTGCCATGTCGTCCATCGTTGGATTTTTTAAAATTCTTTTATCAACATCCTCTTTTTCTTTATGTATTTTCTAGTAATTTAGGTGTTTACTCTTATCGACCAATGAATACTATGTTGATATATATGAATTTCCATCCTCTTAACGCTAGACGAATTGGTTCGAAATTAATATTCCCCTTTTTATTATTTCTGTAAGAGCTTTATCTTTCTGACTCAAGCATTACATCCCAGATGTATCTCTCCTCTTTGAATCAGTATATGTACTTTCCTTCCCTTGGCTTATCAATCTAATCGGCGAACAATATATCCTAACATATAAAAGTTTTTTGATTCAGGGGTCTCCCATCTTAATTTGAAAACTAAAAAATTTTTTCAGGAACCAATCTAGTTCTCCGTCGTCTTATTTTTCTTGGATTTGTTTTTTTTTTTTACTTTTTTAGAATGTTTGATCTCGGTGGCAATCCTCTCAGGATATCCTTGTTTTTGGTTTTGTTTTTGTGGATCTGATACAGAATTTGGGATTGCCTAAACCCTTCTTTTCTTGGTTGGAATTGTTGAAATTCTATTTAACGGAATCTTGATGTGTTTTTTGATTTTGATAATATTTTTTTCATTTTGATTGTTGACTATATTTTTTTCATTTTGATTTTGACTAATATTTTTTTGATTTTGAGCTAATATTTTTTTGATTTTGATTTTGACTATATTTTTTTGATTTTTGAACTAATATTTTTTGATTTTGTTTTGACTAATTTTTTTTTGATTTTGACTACTATTTTTTTTGATTTTGACTTTGACTAATATTTTTTGATGTTGCTGAATATTTTTTTGATTTTGATTTTGACTAATATTTTTTTGATTTTGATTTTGACTAATATGGTTGTTTGGTGATTTGATTTTGACTAATATTTTTTTCATTTTGATTTTGACTAATCATTTTCATTTTGATTTTGACCTATATCATTTTCATAATAATATTAAGAAAGAATAATTTTATTGGTATGATCCACGGTTTAATCTATATGCATCAAAAGGTAACACAAATTCTGGGAGACCCAAGGTTTCTAATTTGATATGAGAATAATTTCGATTCCTTCCCCCAATCCAATCAAAAAATTTTTTTTTGATGATCTTATTCTTAGTATTTTTATAATTTTCGGTACCGATATACATATCGTCCATTCCTCAATATCACTATTGTTCTCAATATCACTATTGTTCTCAATATCACTAGTGTTCTCATATATCACTATTGTTTCTAAGGCAAAATGAAGAATCTATAATCCAATATTTTTCTATCCACATTTTTTATGGTATCAATAAAATATCCTGTTTGTTAGGTAACGCATCAATAGTCATATTTAGCATACATAAAACGATTCGGTTTCAGTGTGGATAGTCCTTACTATCCCCATAATTTATATATTCATGTGATAAAAGATCATATCTGTAGTGTTTTTTAATTTTTCTTTCGACTCGTCGATAAATCCACCTGTGGGGGGCATAAAAATTTTTCATTCATGTAATGAAATTAATCGGTCTTTTCTGTTTATATGAATACAATGTCATTGATTCTTTAATTTTGGAAGAGTCAAAACGTTGATGTGACCTCATTGCGGCATTTTTTTTCGGTACGAATCGAGAACCATTTGCTCCTAGAAATTATATTATATTGATAATGACCCTTTAACCCAGTTTTTTTCCATTTATTCATTCAGACTGTATTAATTTTCTTATCCTTGATTTGGAATCAAATATGCCTCGTGTCATACATAATACTTTTATCTTGTCTTTAATTAAAAGGATGGTCCCGTGATCGTGAGTATTGAAGTACAGATCCAGGTGATGGTTGTTAAATAATTGGTTTGTGACAATTTGTAAAATACAATATGCTTGGACACTGAAATAAGTCGTGATAAGTGTTAAATCATTTTCTAATAATTGATTAGAAAAGGACTTTATTATCGTCGAATAAATTTCATGTATTTGATCTTTTCATCAATTCCTTCTTGATTTCTTTCATCGTTGTAAATGATTCTTGATACTTGGTTTTTTAAAAGGTTGTGCTTAGACCTTAGAAATGTGTAACCAACATTGCAAGATATCTATTTATCTTTTGTTCAATGAAAGATTTCATAAAAACTGTGATTTGCGTATTATCGGGTACTTTTTTCTTTGAATCTCTGCCAATAGGTTTTGTAATTCCGTCCTTTTCATGATAGGCTGAACTATTTCTCTTGTCTTTTGTGATTCCCTGCTATTTGATTCCTTATTGTTGATTTCTTATCAGCAAGAATCTTTCATTTTTTTTCTATGATAAATTAATTTGTCCCATTCCTAGTATTCGAATTTGAATGGTCGCTTCGTGAATAATCTGATTATTTTTTTTTGAATCTTTTGCATTTTTCAGTTGGGGTTCATGGTACTTTTCCCTTCCCTCAATTCAATAAGAAATTTGGTTCACTTTTCCAAGTTTCTTCATTATTCGGTTGAGAACTAGAACCTGTTCGTTTTAGAATCTAAACATTCGTTTTAGGACTAGAACTATTCGTTTTAGAACTCGTTTTAGAACTCGTTTTAGAACTATAACATTTTGATGACCCCGCTTGTTTTTTCTTTTGAAACTTTTAGAGAGTTCTTTTTTACTTTTCTAATTTAAAAATTTTTGAGTTCCTTATATAGGGTTCAAAAAAGAAGGTTGGTTTCGGGGAGAACCAAAAGGGAGTTCCCTGTTTCCCATTCCCCAACTTTTCCAAACTAAATTTCTTTTTGTTCCTTTTGTTTTTCATGGATCTCCATGAGAGAATCGTATTTTAGATCTTCGCCAGGGTTTTAAACGAAAAGAAATAAATCTTTATCTGAATACGATCTGGTAACCATCTTTGGGAAATTCTGTTCTGAATTAATTGAACACCATTCTAGGTGCATTTAACATGTATTTCTCTATTCCCATTCCTTCAAATCCTCATCCACTCGGGAATTGGAATAATCACATACGTCCAATATTTTTAGTTATCAATGAAGGCATACAATGTTTTTTCTAACAAAAGAGTGGGTTATCATTCTCAAACCCTTATTGCTTGAGCAAATTAAGGCTATCCCAAATTTCTGATATTGTTATCCGTTCATCTTCCTCTTTTTTTTTTTTTCTCCTCGTCTTTTTTTTTTCCCAGTGTTTTGTCTCTTCTCTTCCTCTCAAGTCGGAGTGTCGGATTCTGGTTCCCCCCACGATTCTAAAAAATAAATTATTATTCATATCTATATCGTATCAAAAAAGAAAAAAAAAAAGAACTCTCAAACAAGAAAAAAAACAGACTTGTTCTATATTCGTGTCCCAAACCGCGGGGAATGAACATTTGTGTGCAATATTTCCCAAATCACTGTTTTACGTCTGTGAGCAACGCATGGATCCTGGATATACCCCGCTTAAAATCCTGGTTGTTTTGCGATAACGTTCCAACGCCACCTCTTCTGCTTCTGCTTGATCAATATATCCAGTATCGGTATCCGGACCGGATGTTATCAGTATATATCACACACCCGTTTCCGGGGGCTTTTCTTGAACTAATTTCTAATCTTCCTTCTGTTCTTCTCCATTTTCTTGATCCAGTCCCTTCTATTCTCGGTCAATTGTATGACCGTCGAGGAACCTTTTTACTGATTTCTTCTATCCAATGGATTTTTTTTCCATTTTTGTTTTGATCATTTTGCTGTTTGAATATGTCGAATCACCAATCTCAAGGATTTTGCTTTACTTTTCTTAATTAATTCTTCTTTCTTCTGCCAATAAAAATAAGAAGATCATCGAATTGACGTTAAGAAATTACAATATATTAAATGATGATTTTCCTCATCAAGCGGATTTCTTTTCATGTTCAAATTCCCGAGAATTTTAAAATAGGAAAGAGCCATGAATCTTATTTATCCAAAACGTTTCTAGGGAATCTACTCTTCTTCTCTGTAGAAAGTCATTAAAGCATTTGTAGAAGTAATTAATCATTTGTGGAAGTAATTAAATCTTCATGATTGTATGTGAATATTTTTTTTATTGTTCCCACGATACGGTCCGTTCAAAAAGGATCATCCGCTTTTGGCAAGTCTTCGTCTCCTTTCTCATCGTTGCATAATCCGGTCTTTTTTCAAGTATATCTAGAGCAGAGATATCCTTCCTTCTTCTTCTTCTTTCTTCTTCTCTTCTAGATTTTTATTTGACTTATCAATTCATTGCTCAGTTTTCTTTTTTTTCTCATTGGTCAAACCCAATAATCATATAGGTCTCATGGGGAACTTTTTCTGTCATTTACAAGACAGTTTGCGTTTCTTCATTTCCGAAAAAGTTGATAACTAGGCGATAGGTAAAAGATATTATTGTTTTCCATCACTTGAACACGTATACCAAAAAAATTTGTGACATTTCTTTTGTACACTTTTTCAAATCGATTATTTTTTATATATCCGCAAGTGGACGATTCCACCGCTTATAATCGAAAAGAAAAGTTACATAGGTTTTTCAAATCAAGCAGAAAAAAAGTCTTTTCATTTTTCTCTTCTTCTCTTCAAGGTCCTTTTTCCCAAGTCCCAATTTCTTGATAGGTAAATCAAGATAAGAATCTTCTGTCAACTGGGCGAGCTTTAGCGCATGTGCTTTTAAGTGAAAGTGGATGTCCATGCTTTTTTTTTCCTTTCCATTCACTCGATCCTTCCCGTTTCATCTATTTTGTCCCGGATCCTCCTTTTCTTCCTATAAAGGGAAGGGTCTTTCGGTGTATCCCTCTTTTCCTGTTAGTCTCCTTCCTTTCCGGAATTTGTTTCTACACGCTTTCTTTCCGCACATTTCCTACATCGCTTTCTTCCTCCACTTTCTACATCGCTTTCTTCCTCCTTTCTTCTCCCCTTTTCGTCCTTTTTCTACTTTCTGACTTTTCTGACTTTTCTGAGGTTTCTTTCAGTTTCTTAGGACAATTAGGCGACTGCATTCTGCCTAAAATATAGACACAGGTGATAACTAAGAGAATACTAAAAAATTCGATCCATAGAATTTCTCATTTCTGACACAGTACCTATTATTTTTAGCAAGGGTACCTATTAGATTAGGATCGAATAGAAATTTTTTGGCCGTATCCAAATATACCAATCAACCCCTTTCCATGAAGAAATTTAACCAATTAACCCACCAATAACCTACTTGTTACAAATAACTCTTTTTTTTCATCGAAACAATAATTTTGACTAATCTGGCTAACTTGAACGTGGTAAAATGAAATGGTTGAATATTGAAAAATGAGATTATTCATAAATACACATTGAATGCTGAGATTACGCATTGAATTCTGGTAGTAGACCCATAATCAAAAAGTTTTTTGTGATTGTTCCAGAAGAAATGGAAACAAAAGATAGGTAACTAGGACAGTTATTGATGAGGTCTCCCACTGCTAGATGCAGATGCGCATAATAGATCGATATAACTCATGAGCTGTGGTCGTTCCCGTATAAACCATTGTTGCTGATACCTCCTTCTCGGTTCCTTCTTCCATAACCCGAGCTCGAAGAAGGAGGCTACGAGGGCCCTATGGAGAATGTGGTCAGAAATCCCTAATAGAGTCCTACACACGACCGCTTTATTATTCTTCATGCATAAGTATAATAAATTACCCATAGAAGTATTTAAAAATCATCAAAACCCCCTTTTTCTTTGTCTATTACAATTTCCTGATTATTATAGGAATGATTTCTTAACTTTTCCATATATAGAAACGGCACTATAAATGACAATCGCTTATGTCCATGACAACCAAAGGGAAATTAAATAATGAATTTGATATCGATGGCCTATAATGACATCGAGCCACTTTGGAGGTTCCCTATGGAAATGAGGCTGGAACGAGCCACTACGAAGAATTCCGGGAGTTAGAAGGAATCTCGGCTCATATTGTTCTGGGGGTTGAGAACGGGGGTTGAACTCTATGAGTTCGAATCTCCCGTTGTTTCCCTCAGTAGCGTCAGTGTTAGAGCGGGTCGGCTTTGTAACTGACTGGTCGTAGTTCGAATCCTACTGGGGGAGATTGATTCTTCTTAATTAAAGAATGAAGATGGAATAAAGGGCTCGCTTTGACCGTTAGGAGATAGGTAACCGTTCGCTGTCTTTGTTTCTATTGCCTTCTATCTCATCGTATCACATTCTTTCTACGATATTGAAGAACGCCGTCATCCCTCGTCGTAGATCCGATATCCCCTTGTAATCGCCAACAGATTCTCAGATGAGTACTGCATTGCATCAAGGCAGTCATCGATTTTCCGATAGGCCACACAAATTAACGCGAGCAAACATTACTGACGAGGAACGCATTTTTGCTATGCTACTAATACTTGTACTTGCTCGCTATTTCTGCCCCCGCCTGGCTGATGAAGAGTTACGGGGAGTAAAACACAAATATGCTGATTCAGTTCTTGTTACATATGTAATGATCGATCGTTCACATAAAAAAAAGAAAAATAAGGCCATTCCATTTTCGACAAAGTAAGGTTGTGGGCGAGGCGGGATTCGAACCCCCGAAACCGTGGTTCGTAGCCACTTTCTCTATCCCTCTTTAGCTACATGCCCCACCCGTCTCCACTGATCTGTTTCCGGGAGTACCCTCAAAAAGGAACCTTTCCTCTCCTCAGGCCATTTCATTTCGGGGTAGAAGATGTGAAGCGCGTTTCTCTCTATCTATAAGAAATAGAACAGGGGCGTTCCGAGTGTAAGTGATAGAGAAGAGATTTCTAATTGGTTTTGAATAAGACGATCCTTTTGCATTTTTCTAATTTTTATCTCTTTCATATTTCCAAATATGGAAAAAAGTAAAAAAAAGGGTGTTTAAGCTTTTTACATTCTGGCGTCGAGCTATTTTCCGCAGGACCCCCCCCTACAGTAATCGTCCCGGGGCATTATAGTTTAACCACCAAGTTCGGTATGGATGGTGTGGTTCCTCTACGCCTAGACCCAGATATCGAACCAAACCATGAACGAAGAAAGGCATGAGAGACAAGCAATTGGCTATGATTGTGAGGCCCCAATTCTGACTGGAAGGGACACCAAAGACCTCTGCCCTTCCATCCCTTGGATAGATAGAGAGGGAGGGCGAGCTTTTTGGTTTTCATGTTGTAAACTTTGAACAATGAAAATAGAATTCGAGTGCCTGATCGAATTGATCAGGTCGTGTATGAACAAGGGTTCAAATCTCTCGGTCGTTAGGATGCCTCAGCTGCTACATATCACTGCACTTCCACTGACACCTATCGGATTATAAACGGCTCGTCCGCGCCGTGACCTTATCTTGGATTCTCAATACTTGTCGCTCCATCCCCGCAGGCCAGAGAACCCGTCGCTGTCTCGGCTGTGCTAACCGGGGGCTCTGGGGAGTCGGAATAGACGGAGCACTCTCTTGGGGTGGGCTTGCTACTTAGATGCTTTTCGCAGTTATCCGCTCCTCCTTGGCTTACCCGCGTTTCCGTGGGCAGATAACTGGTACACCAGAGGTGCGTCCTCCCAGTCCTCTTCGTACTATGGAAAGGTCCCGCTCTCTAATGCTCTACGCCCGCCCGGATTGTTAGGGACCGCTGTCTCACGACGTTTCTGAACCCACTCACGTACCGCCTTTAATGGGGCGAACAGCCCAACCCTTGGAACAATACTACAGCCCAGGTGGCGAAGAGCCGACATCGAGGGTGCCAAACCTTCCCGTCGATGTGGTCTCTCTTCTGGGGAAGATCAGCCTGTTATCCCTAGAGTACCTTTTTCCGTTGCGCGACTGGCCCTTCCACTCGGCACCGTCGATCACTAAGGCCGACTTTCGTCCCGGTGCTTCGACGGGTGGGTCTTGCAGTCAGCTCCCTTCTGCCTTTGCACTCGCAGGGCCATCTCCGTCCGGCCCCAGGAAACCTTCTGCCGCCCCGTTAACCTTTTGTGATGCCTACGCCCCATAGCAACTGTCTACCTGAGACTGTCCCCTGGCCCGTAGGTCCTGACACAAGTTGAATTCTAGCTCTTCCAGAGTGGTATCTCACTGATGGCTCGGGCCCCCCCGGAAGGGCCTTCTTCGCCTTCCACCTAAGCTGCGCAGAAGCCCAAAGCCAATCCCATGGAACAGTAAAGCTTCATAGGTCTTTCTGTCCAGTCGGGTAGTCCCATCTTCACAGACATGTCTATTTCACCGATCCTCTCTCCGAACAGTGCCCAGATCGTTACGCCTTTCGTGCGGGTCGGGGACTTACCCGACAAGGATTTCGCTACCTATTCCGTTAGTAGTTACGGCCTGCCGTTCACCGGGGGGCTTCGGTCGCCGGCTCACCCTGTCTCAGGTCCCAACTTCCTTGACTTCCACGGCCTGTGGCCTGCGTCCAGCCCCATACATGGTCTTACGACTTTGCGGAGACCTGTTTTTTTTGGTAAACAGTCGCCCGGGCCTTGGTCACTGTGCGACCCGCCCCTTTGTGAGGAGGGACCCCCTGTCTCCCCGGAAGTTAGCGGGGCTATTTTGCCTGAGTTTCCTTATAGAGCGTTTCTCCGCCCCTAGGTATGTCTCTACCTACCCACCTGTGTCGTGTCGGTACAGGTACCCTTTGTTGAGGTCGTCGATCTTTTCTGGGAGTATGGCATGGGTTAGCTTCCGCGCGCGTAGCGCCTGTCTACTCGACTTGCTCGAGGCCTTTCCTAGTACCCCTGCTTACCCTGAAAAAGCAAGGTCACCCCTTGCGTCCCTTGAATCCGATCACCCTCCTGTCCGGCTAACCTAGCCTCCTCCGTCCCTCGGGACACCCAAGGGGTAGTACTAGGAACAGTACTTCACCTTGTTTGTCCACGCTACTGCCTTTCGTGCCTGATCTTGCCCCTGACTCACCCTCCGTGACAACCTTGCGGTGAGGAAACCCTTAGGTTTCGGGCATTGGATTCTCACCATGTTTGCGTACTCAAGCCGACATGCTCACTTCCGCTTCGTCCCCACCCTTGCGCGGGTTGCTTCGCTCTAAGGCGGACGCTCCCCTACCGATGCAGTTTTACATCCCACAGCTTCGGCATATCGCTTAGCCCCGTCATCTTCGGCGCAAGAGCGCTCGTCAGTGACTAATTAACGCACTCTTTCAAGGGTGGCCTGCTTCTAGGTCCAACCGCTGCTTGTCTCGCCCCCTACCCCCCGTCCTTATCACTGAGCGTGTCATTTAGGGGCCTTAGCTGGTTAATCCTGGTCTGTTTTCCCTCTCGAACGATTGAGCTTACCCCCCATCGCTCTCACTGGCCGACCTTGATCCCCTTATTTTGGGTCATATCTATATTCTATTTGCCTCGATTTGTCCCGCTCTCAGCTGCCCGCACCGAAACAGTGCTTTACCCTAGATGTCCAGTCACTGCTGCGCCTCACGCAGTGTTCGGGGAGAACCGCTGCTCTGGGTTCGAGTGGCATTTCACCCCACAACCACAAGCTCATCCCTGATTCTTCAACATCATCGTTCGGACCTTCCACTTAGTTCACCAAGCTTCATCCTGGTCCATGGTAGATCACCCAGGTTCGGTTCCTCCAGCAGTGACAATCGCCCTGAAGACTCGCTTTCGCTACGGCTCCGGTGGGTTTCCCTAACCAGCACGCCTATGAGTCGGGATGGCGCGTGGCGGTGGCATTCTCAACAGGCACGACGCTGTCAGAAATCACATTCTCCTCCCACTGCTTGGGAGCTCACGTTTCATGTTCTATTCACTCCCCTATGGGGGTTCTTTTCACCTTTTCCCTCACGGTAACTTCGCTATCGTCACCCAGGACTTTAGCCTTGCAAGGTGGTCCGTGCTGCTTCACAGGTGCGGATTCCACGTGCCCCCATGCCCCACTCGGGCCAGAGCGGTAAGCTAGTGATGCTTTCGCTACTGGACTTTCGCCATCTAGGTGCGGAATAATAAATCAGAGCACATGGAACCATCTCATTATCTTCCTCTAAAGAAAAATATGGTGGACTAACTGATCTTTACACCAGTTTTATGCCAGGAGCCCAAGCACAAATGCAAGTTGGTGTTCTTTGAAACAGTTCGAATCATTTCGATAATAATCAGTTTGATCTGTTTTACCGAGAAGGTCTACGGTTCGAGTCCGTATAGCCCTAATCCTAATATATTATATTTTAGTTTAGTATAGTTTTCATTTCTAGGGGACCAACCAAGTCTAATCCTAGTCACCTGGGTTCTAGGACCTATTCTTTTCTTGGTCTTGGGTCTTGTCTTGTATTTGGAGAATCCCCCTACAATCACTAATCGTTTTTTGGCAGAACAAGAGCAACCTTATTGATTGATTCAGAGATATGGAAATCACGAATTGGCTAAATCTAAATATATTAACGTTTCTTCTTCTATATTCTATAGTTGAGTGGGTTTGTGGATTTGATTTGGTCCGTCGAATCATTCGATAATGTGTGATTCTTTCTATTTGAAAATGTTATGGAATCATTTAATGATTCCGCGATTATAACTACCCACTCTTTGCTATGTTTTCATGTCTAGTATAGGTTTTGCTTTAAACCTTTTTCTTGTAGCGAAATCTAACCCCAGTGCTTGGTCTTACCATTATATTATTAAGTTATTTAAGCGTTATTGCCGTAACAAAACAAACAAGTATTTTGGTCATTCCAAATCGTAATCTTTGTTTAGTACTTAGAGATTGGTCCGAAATAGAATGAATCTTTCATTCTAACTCTAATGAAATAACTCGATTCTTCTTATTTATTTCTGAGGAGGTGGGATAGTACAGGTTCCAAGGTTCCAATTTTTTGTATAGAAGATATAGTTGTTATATTCCCCTCTCAATTTCAACGGTTGAATCAATTAAAAATGAATGAAATCTAGGACAGAAAAAGATAAAAATCATTCGAT
>PYDT01000174.1:0-21979 GCA_004837865.1 Musa balbisiana
TTCACACAAAACAAAAAAAATTATATTATCATTCCTTTCATTTCATTGAGATCACAAGATTGGTAAAAGTTCATTAATCTCAATAGGATAGAGAATTCATTTCCTTTTTATACAATTGATTTCATGTGAGGGTATTCAAGTCTTTTGTGAAAACATGTATCATCATTTAAAATCGAAACATAAGTTTCGTCAAGAAGCCGTCAAGATCAAACACATCATGATATCACATCTATCATCAAAAGATTATCAAGAAATTCATACATAGATGTACATGCACTATGTCATCTTAATATGTGATGAAAATGTCATTTTAATTCATCATAAAAACGATTAGGCCAAAAACATGTTAATCGAAAATGAGAGTTTCAAATCAACATTTACTTCAAAAACTCTTGCATGACATAAAATCATCAAGATAGACATGCATGGATTAATCCTAAGCATTATCATATATCATATAATTATCATCCCTAATGTTGCATACATCATTCAATATTTCAAAACATAACATGCATGAAACCTTAGCAATATATTTTTCATGATCAAAATTTTTTAATTTTTCAAAGATGCTAAAAAGAAAAACATGATATAATTTTTGAAAATAATTTTTTATTTCCTATTCCTACTATCTAAATTAAGCACTCATGAAAAACTTCAAGAAATTTCAAAATAATTCAAGAGAGTTGAGTTACTTACCTTGTAGTCGAAGCCCATCAAAGCCCAATTCGCCATTTCACCTTTAAAAGTTCTTGATTCATCCTTGGTTGCCTTCCTCTTCTTTGGCCTCTTCCTCCGTTCAAGTTCATTGTTTATTTTAGATTTTTGTTTAATGAACTTATTAAGATTTAGTGTTCGAAGTTCAAGTTCATCATTGTCCTCATCACTTGAGTCATCGCTCAAGTGGTATTCATTTGCCGGAGTTCCAAATCCTTCATATTCTTTGGAAGGTGGTTCAAGTGCTCATCGGGTTCAAAATATTCCAAAAGTGTCATTTCATAGGTCATTAATGACCCGATTAATTCTTCTAATGGAAAATCATTTAAATTTTTTGTCTCTTGTATTGCGGTTATTTTAGGATCCCACCTTTTTGGAAGGGATCTTAAGATCTTACTTACGAGATCAAAATTCGAAAAAGATTTACCAAGAACTCTTAGATTATTGACGACATCCGTGAAACGGGTGTACATGTCGCCTATAGTCTCGCTTGGTTGCATTCGAAAAAGCTCAAAATCATGCAATAAAATGTTAACTTTCGAGTCTTTGACTCTACTAGTTCCCTCGTGTGTGATTTCAAGTGTTCGCCAAATATCAAAAGCCGTTTGGCAAATAGAAATCCGATTGAACGCATTTTTGTCCAAAGCGTAAAATAAGGCATTCATAGCCTTTGCGTTTAAAGAAAAAAGCTTCTTCTCCAAATCGGACCATTCGTTCATCGGTTTAGAGGGAAGTTGAAAACTGTTTTCAACAATATTCCATAAATCCAAGTTCATAGAAATCAAGAAAACTCTCATTCGAGTTTTCCAATAAGTGTAGTCCAATCCGTTAAACAACGGTGGACGAAAATCCGAAAAGCCCTCTTGAAAGCCATGAAGAGCCATTTCTCTCGGGTGTAAATCCGAAATGAGAAATATCGGGCTCTGATACCAATTGTTAGGATTGGAGCGGCACTAAGAGGGGGGGGTGAATTAGTGCAGCGGATTAAAACGTCGGTTTTGGAAACTTTTTCATACGATAAAAACCGAACTCGGAAGTGCTTAACTTAAAAGCGTGTTCGCAAATGTGTGCAGCAAAAGTAATGAGGAAGTAAAGCACTTATAAAGATTTGCAGTAAGGTAAAGTGCAATAAGTAAATGCAAACCAGAGAACACGCCAAATTTAAAGTGGTTCGGTCAAAATGACCTACATCCACTTGCGAAGCCTTCTTCGATGAGGCTCCCAACTTCCACTAGCAAATCACTTTGAAGAGGAAGGACAAATACCCCTCTTACAACCTTTTACAAGTGGTTCACACTCTTACAAAGTTTCAATGAGAAAGAAGGAGGTGAACACTCAAGCAATTTGAAAGTAAGACTTGCTAAGGCTTTGCTAAGACTTTTTTCACTCTATTGCTTCTCTAAAAGTTGTTATCTCAGCTGAGAATAGAGGGGTATTTATAGGCCTCAAGAGGATTCAAATTTGGGCTCCAAAATTTGAATTATCTTCGGTTCCCGAAGCTAGCGGTGCCACCGCCTGTTAGTGGCGGTGCCACCACTTGTCAGTTGTGACACTGACAGTGTACTGGGCGGTGCCACCACCCAGTCCAGCGGTGCCACCACCTGGCTCTCGGGTGCTGGGCGGTGCCACCGCCTGGCTCTAGCGGTGCCACCGCCTACACTATTTCAGCTCACTAGTTGGGCTCCAAACTTGGCCCAAACTAGTCCGAACTCGGGCCCAATTGGCCCCTACTTGGGTTATAAGATGAACACCTAATCCTAACCCTAATTAATGTGCTAACTACGAATTTAAAGACATTTCCTAAGCTATTACAAAGTCCACAAGTCAAGACTTCTTCCGGTGAGCTTCCGGCGAACTTCCGGCGGTCTTCCGAAAAACTCTCGGAAACCATTCTGCGGACTCCCGGCAAGCTCCTAGACTTCACGATTTGATCTTGGCGAGTTCCAATGAGCTTCTTCGGCAAGCTACGATCTTTCTCGGTGAGCTCCGTGAACTTCCGACGTACATTCTGGCGAGCTTCCGAAAACCCTTCGGTAAGCTCCCTACTCATTCTCGGCTAGTTCCGGCAGCATTCCCGACGAACCTTCGGACTTCCGTCGAACTCACGAACTCCCAACGAATCCTTCACGCTTGACTCCGGCACTTTGTTTCGCTTTATGTCTTCATCGTTATCGTAGTTAATCCTGCACACACAAGCCAAAACTCTACTCCGATCTAGACAATTATTACAACGCGAATTGACATTCTGTTGCCCGGCACGTCATTGGTTGGCGCTTCGTCCGATTCTTCAGTACATCGTCCACTCTTGCGGGTTGTTGCCCAATCGGCGGTTGACCTCCGCAACCCCGATATCCTTGGTGCAATTCCGCTCTCCTTGGCCCGATGCCCAACGTCCGAAGCATTCTGCCGTCCAATATCCTGACGTGATCTCCTCCAGCGCAACGTCAATTCCTTCTGCATCAACTGTCTAATCCTGATCGAGTAGACCTGCATCACTCAAAATGTAGTTAAATATCTAAACACAATCAATTAGTTTCATCATCAAAATCTGAGATTCAACATTTTTATCGTACGAACGTCATTTTAATCCGTCGTTATCTTACCACTGCACTAATTCACCCCCCCCCCCCCCCCTAGTGCCGAAGTTTGACTCTCGATCCTAATATGAGGAGCATTGTCACACCCTGCTGTGTGGATCACTGCTGGAGAGATGGGCGCTTGACCTCCTTCACCCTCTCTTAGAGATCTACAAAGATTCAGGGATATACGATCTCCCTAGGTAACACAATCTTTACTATATGTAGTTTTCTGTTTTGTAGATTTTTGCGCACCAATCTTCGCACAACGACGAACAAATCTTTGGGAAATTGGGGATTTTATTTTCTATTCTTCTACTATGCATGTGATGTCGGCCCAAAAGATTTTCCAACGGTGGTATCAGAGCCAGGTTATTCGTGCGAAAGATTAGTTTTGAACTGCGTGTGTTGTGTTTTGGAGAAGCTTTTAGCGTCAAAATCGTTGACGTAAAAGCGAGAAAGGGCAGCAACTATTGCTGCCCTTGTTGTCGTCGTAGATGGCAGTGTTGCCATCTGCATGTAGTAGGCTTGCTGCCGGCTGCTTGTAGCCCGTTGGCACTACCACTGGCAGCCCGCATGTAGAGGTGCTGCGGGGCAACGGCGCCTACGGCCGCTGTGCCCACGGGCTGAGGCGTCACGGTGCCCGTGGGTAGAACCCGCAGCAGGGGCAACCGCCCGGCAGGGCAGCACCGCCTACGGGAGCCACCCCATGGGTAGAATCACCTGCGGAGGCGGCGACGCCCACCCGCGGGGGTAGCACCACCTGCAGGGGCGCCCCCTCCCTCCGCTGCACAGCCTATCGTTGGTAGGGTGGTGGCGACGACGACTGCAGCAGGGGAAAGGGAGAAAGGGGCTTAGGGTTTTCTGGGCAAAAGATAGTTTTGCCCCTCGAAATATGAGAAATTATAGTTTTGTCCTTTGTCTAAATTATGAAAATACCCCTTAGAATTCAAAAAATTTCATATATGTCCCTGATTTCAAAAAATATTAATTAATTAAAAGGTTTAATTGATTATTATTTTATTATTATCTAGTAGTCCTACATGATGATTATTCATTCATGTGATGTATGTGTTAGGATCAAGAGCACTAAGAGCGGGGGGGGGCGGGAGGGGGCGGGGGGGAGGGTGAATTAGTGCAGCGGAAAATTTTCGACGATTTAAAACTATGTTCGTGCGATAAAAATGATTTCGGTATGAAAGTCGATTCGGAAATTACTTTACTTAAGATCAAGCAAAGTGCAGTTAAAGTAAAGCTATGGAGGCAGTTGCAGTTAAGATAGAAAACAAAATGTAAATGCAAATCGAGATTTAGAGTGGTTCGGTCAATCTTGACCTACATCCACTTTTGGCTTCCTCCTCCAATGAGGTCACCGACGTCCACTAGAAGCCTTCCTTCAATAGGCGAAGGCTAATCACCCTTTTACAATTTTACTCCTTTTGACGGACTTAGGAGACAACCCTTACAGATTTTTCACTCCTCTCTTGAATGATCAAAACTTGGAAGAAAATAGGGAGAAGAACTTTTGACCTTTTACAACACTTTTAAGCTCTCAAAATCTCAGAATAAATGCTAAGTTTCGGTGCCCTTTCATGCATGAAAGGGTGGGGTTTATATAGGCCCCAAGAGGATTCAAATTTGGGCTCCAAATTTAAATTCTTTTGGGTTTCCCAATGCTGGCGGTGCCACCGCCTGTCAGTGTCCTACTGACAGTGTACTGGCGATGCCACCGCCAGAACTCTCGGGTTCTGGGCGGTGCCACCGCCTAGACCATTTCAGCTTACTGGTTGGGCTCAAAACTTGGCCCAAACCAGTTCGAACTCCGGCCCAATTGGCCCCTAACCATGTTATAGGATTAACCCTTAATCCTAACCCTAATTACATGTAAACTATGAAATTGAGACATAGTCCTAAGTAGGTTTTTTAACCGGCAATGTCGAGTTCCCTTCTAGCGAGCTTCTAGCGAACTTCCGATGAACGTCCGACGAACTCTCGGTGATGCTCCGGTGAACTTCCGGCAAACTCCTGGACTTGGATGATCCACTTGGCGAGTTTCGACAAGCTTCTTTGGCAAGCTCCTAGACTTCTCGGATTTGTTCCCGCAGAACCTCCGTCGACCATTCGGACTTCCGTCGAACTCTCGAACCCCCAACGTGATCATAGTCTTGACTTCGACGCAACTCCTGCTACATGTCTTACTTTCATCGTAATTAATCCTGCACACTTATCTCAACATATGGATTAGATAACAAATGACAATTGACTTCATCATCAAAATTCGAGATTCAATAATCTCCCCCTTTTTGATGATGACAATCAATTGATAACGGAGTTAACCCTAACTCCCCCTATCTATATGCCATACTCGAGATAAGTCATTCTTGAATTTCAAAGCCTTTGAATTCAAGAGACATATTGATAAGTTAAGATTGTTTAACCTTATCAATACTCCCATCATGATTCCTATCATGATGTATCTCTCTGAAAATGATGTCAAGGCTTGACATCCATTTTCAAGTCTTACATTTTAAGTGTGAATGATAGTAATGGTAGCACTTTATCATATGGTAAGATATCAAAATGTAAAATTGCGATGCAAGTTCTTGATATCTTAACATGATGCATATATGGCATAATGCAAATATGGCAATCATAGTATTTCTATCATCAATTTATCATATATTTCGATGCAAGCTTCTTTTGATATCTTAACAAAATTCAAATTTAAATATGGCACTCATAGCATCAATTCATATATTTCTCCCCCTTTGTCATCAACAAAAAAGAGAACAATATAAGTAAATTTTAAACATAAGTGCAGTAATGATTCATACTATAATTAGGTTCATGTCATTTTTCAACAATGTGTGATAGGATACCAATTATACAAACATCTTCAACGAAAACATGACATGGGGATTACTTCTTCCTTTTTATTTGTTATTATCTTTTTGCATGAAGGAGGAAAGCCATTTGTGAGATTACTCAAATGAAGTTAAAATTAATAAGAGATTTAAATCACGTTTCAAGATGTGTATGTGAATCAAATCCTTGCTTAAAAAATATCTTCCTTTTTCAAAAAGGAATTTATAAGAAAGAATCATTTCATCAAATTCATTTCTCAAAAAAAATATTTTTCACATGATAAGTCTATGAGAGATGCATTTGCTAATTGATTCTATATGTTAAAAATCAATGATATGAATTAAACTTTATATGACATGCTTATGAAAGCTGCATTAAGTCCGGAAGAGAATAATGTATCGTTAGGATTAAGAAAATTCGAAAATAAAAATTAACACTTTCATGCATTCAGACAAAGTTTTGCTATAGATTTTCAAACATAATCATGAAGATAAAACATGCTTATTATTATGAAAATTTTATATTCAGAACACATAATTTTTAACATGTTATTAAGGCATGTAATCATGTAAAATCATCATAATAGTTAAATGATTTGTTCATTGAATCAAGAACATCCGAAAAATAATTTTAATAAGTTCATGCATTCGGACACATTAACATACATATTTCTCTTCTAATGAAATCAAATTGTTCTTCACTTAAAGACTTTGTAAAAATATCAGCTAGTTGATGTTTAGTATCAATAAACTCTATAACTACATCATGATTAGTGATATGATCTCGTATAAAGTGATGTCTAATATCAATATGTTTTGTTCTTGAGTGTTGAGTAGGATTCTTTGTTAAACATATAGCACTTGTGTTATCACATTTAATGGGAATATTTTTAAGATGAACTTTATAATCTTCTAAGGTGTTTTTCATCTACACAACTTGTGCACAACATACACTAGCTGCAATATACTCAGCTTCGGTTGTTGATAGTGCAACCGAGTTTTGTTTCTTAGATGACCAGGAAACAAGAGCATGTCCCAAAAATTGGCATGTTCCTGATGTGCTTTTTCTATCTAGTCTACACCCAGCAAAATCCGCATCAGCATAAGCAATTAACTCAAACTTCTCGGTTTTTAGATACCATAATCCTAGATTTGTGGTACCTTTAAGATATCTAAGTATTCTTTTAACCGCTTTGAGATGAGATATCTTAGGGTTCGATTAAAACCTAGCACAAAGTCCTACACTGAATATGATATCTAGTCTAATTACAGTGAGATAAAGTAAACTTTCTATCATACCCCTATATATTTTTTGATCGAAGCTTTCTCCACTTTCATCAACTTCTAACTTAGTGGAGGTGCTCATAGGAGTGTTAATAGCTTTTGAGCTTTCCATATTAAATCTTTTTAGCAAATCTAAAGCATATTTAGTTTGAGTAATAAAGATGCCATTTCTTAGTTGCTTAATTTGTAAGCCTAAGAAAAAGGTTAATTCTCCCATCAAACTCATTTCAAATTCAAGACTCATGGTTTTAGCAAAAGATTCACAAAGAGATTCGTTTGTAGAACCAAAAATAATATCATCAATATAAATCTGAACAATGAGAAAATTATTTTCAAAATTCTTGATAAACAATGTAGTATCAACCTTGCCTTTTATGAAATTATTTTCAATAAGAAAAGAACTAAGTTTCTCATACCAAGCCCTTGGGGCTTGTTTTAAACCATGGAGAGCTTTAGTTTATTTAAACACATGATTAGTGAGGCTATTATTTTCAAATCTGGGAGGTTGTTCAACATAAACTTCTTCGGAAATAAAGCCATTAAGAAAAGCGCTTTTAACATCCATTTGAAATAGCTTAAAATTATTATTACTAGCATAGGCAAGGAGCATCCTTATGGCTTCTAATTTAACCACATGAGCGAAGGTTTCTTCGTAATCGATACCTTCTTCTTGGTTGAAACCTTTGGCTACTAATCTAGCCTTGTTTCTAACCACGATACCATATTCATTTTGCTTATTTCTAAAGACCCATTTAGTATGGTCATTTGGCCTAAGAACAAGCTTCCACACCTCATTTCTCTCAAATTGATTTAACTCATCTTGCATTGCGATAATCCATGAATCATCTTTCATGGCTTCGTCAATACATTTAGGTTCAATTTGGGAGAGAAAAGCGGCGTTGGCACAAAATTCTTTAAGAGAAGAACGTGTTTGAACCCCCTTAGATGTGTCTCCCAGGATTAGCTCCTTAGGATGAGCATTTCCATACTTCCAATCCTTGGGTAAGGATGTTTCGGAAGTGGATGCATCCAAGTTGTTAGTTAGAGAAGGGGTTTCATTTAAATTCAAAGAATCGATATTAACATCATCATCAAAATCATTTTTCTTGATTTCGGAAATGTTATTGAAAACAACATGAATGGATTCTTCTATAATTAAAGTTCTTTTATTGAAGATACAAAAAACTTTAGAAACCGAAGAATAACTAAGGAAAATTCCTTCATCGGATTTAGCATCAAATTTTCCTAAGGCATCTTTTTCATTCAAGATAAAAACTTACACCCAAAAATTTTAAAATATGAAACATTGGGTTTTTTGTTGTTCCACAACTCATAGGGAGTTTTGGTGAGTAAGGGTCTTCCTAGAACTCTATTCAAAATATAGCATGCAGTGTTTATGGCTTCGGCCTAAAAATATTTGGGTAGGCCATGTTCATTCAACATGGTTCACACCATTTCTTGTAAATTTCTATTTTTTCTTTCTACTACTCCATTTTTTTGAGGATTTCTTGGAGTAGAGAAGTTGTGATTATATCCATTAAATTCATAAAATTCATGAAAATCACAGTTTTGAAATTCACCACCATGATCACTTCTAATTGACGAAATCATAGAACCCTTTTCATTTTGGACAAGTTTGCAAAACTTGGTAAAATATCTAAAGCATTCATTTTTGTGTTTTAAGAAATAAGTCCATGTGTATCTTCTATAGTCATCTACAATGATGAAGATGTATTTGCTACCTCCTAGGCTTGATGTAGAGATAGGTCCAAACAAGTCTATATGGATCAATTGTAAGGGCCTAGAGGTGCTTATTTGATTCTTAGATTTGAAACTACTCTTAATTTATTTTCTAATTGACAAGCATCACACACATTATCTTTGATGAACTTGATATGAGGAATTCCTCTTACAAGTTCTTTGGATGATATTTGAGTGATTAGTTTCATGCTAGCATGACCTAATCTCCTATGCCAAAGCCAAGCATTGTCATTCAAAACCGAGAAACACATTTCATTGCAAAGATCATTGATGTCAATGGTGTATATGTTATTTTGTTTTAATGCAATCATAGATGTGTTTTTGTGTAGTTTTTCAATGATGCAAGCATTAGATTCGAATTTGACAATATATCCTTTATCACATAATTGACTAATGCTCAAGAGGTTATGTGTTAAACCATCAACTAACAAAACATCTTCAATAAAGAAGTTGGATTTGTTACCTTTAGTTCCCTTGCCAATGATTTTACCCTTGTTGTTGTTTCTGAAGGTGACATAGCCTTCGTCTATGCTAGTGAGCTTAGATAATTGAGATGGATCTTCGGTCATATGCCTTGAGCATCCACTATCAAGGTACCATCTCTTGCTCCTAGCTTGTGATGGTATATGTTTCTACAAGAAAGGATGATTTTTAGGTACCCATTTACTTTTGGGTGCCTCAAACATTGATCTAAATTATTTATCATGTTGCATAGAATTTATCGTGGTTCCTTTAGGAACCCAATTCAGTTTGTTCGGACTAACTTTCTTGAATGGACAATGATAAGTTCTATGTCCATGTTTGCAACAAAAGTTACATTTGCTTTGGTGCCAAACATGTAAGATAGGGCCTTTAATGAAGGTGGTTGGATTTTGGTGAGGACTTCTCACAAATCCTATTCCACTTCTTTTAGGAACATGACTCTTATTTGTAAGTATCATATTCAAAGACTTGCTACCAACCTCGAATTTCTTCAAGGTGTCCTTAAGTAACAAGTTCTCCTTTTGGAGAGTTTCTAGATCATGACATTTTTTACATGGAGCAAAACTATCATGATATTCAGTTTTTAATTTATCAAAATTACAAGTAAGACTATCATGCTCTTTTTTTAGCAATTTGTATTTTCTACTAATAGTTTTACATTCATCAAATAAGTCATGGAAGGCATTTAGTAATTTATCAAATGATAAATCTGCATCAATTAAATTCGTTACCTCATCTCTGATGGCCATTAGGGCGTAATGAGCTACTTGCTCGATGTTGGACTCCTCTTCTTCGGACGCGCTTGAGTCATCCCATGTTGCTTTGAGCGCCTTCTTCTTTGGTGTTCTCGTCTTGGCTTAGAGACAATCACTTCTGTAGTGTCCCGGCTTCTTGCATTCGTAGCAAATAACTTGGTCCTTTTTGGGTTCAAATTTATTTTTTGTGTCATTTTTAAACTTGCTTCTTTTAATGAATTTTTTGAATTTCCTTGTTAGAAGTGCCAAGTCATCGTCACAGTCTTCATCACTTGAGTTTTCTCTCAAGTAGTCTTCGAAAGTTCTAAGTGTCATATCCTTCCTGTTCTTTGGAAGGATGTCTTCTTGCTCTTCGTGAGCTTTGCATGTCATTTCGTAGGTCATTAATGACCCGATTAATTCTTCAAGAGGAAAGTTGTTTAAATCTTTAGCCTCTTGAATAGCAGTGACTTTAGGGTCCCAACTCTTAGGAAGGGATCTTAGAATCTTATTTACGAGCTCAAAATCCGAAAAAATTTTGTCGAGTCCTTTTAGACCATTGACGACATCCGTGAAACGAGTGTACATGTCGCCAATAGTCTCGCTCGGTTTAATTTAGAAAAGTTCAAAAGAATGTATCAAAAGGTTGATTTTTGACTCTTTCACTCTACTTGTGCCTTCGTGAGTCACTTCGAGTGTATGCCAAATATCAAATGCGATTTCACAAATCGAAACACGATTGAACTCGTTTTTATCAAGCGCATAAAATAAGGCATTCATAGCCTTTGCATTAAGAGCGAAAGTATTCTTCTCCAATTTATTCCAAACGATCATTAGAAGAGAAGACTTCGAAAATCCATTTTCGACAAGATTCCAAAGTTCAAAATCCATGAAAATAAGGAAGATCCTCATTCGGGTCTTGCAATAGGTGTAGTCCGTCCCATTGAACATGGGTGGACGTGTGATAGAGTGGCCCTCTTGGATTTTGGCGTATGCCATCTCTCTTGGGTTTTAATCCGATTGAGAGTTAACTGAGCTCTAATACCAATTGTTAGGATCAAGAGCACTAAGAGGGGGGGGGGGGGGAGGGGGTGGGGGTGAATTAGTGCAGCGAAAAACTTTCGACGATTTAAAACTACGTTTGTATGATAAAAATGATTTCGGTATGAAAGTCGATTCGAAAATTACTTTAACTTAAGATCAAGCAAAGTGCAGTTAAAGTAAAGCTATGGAGGCAGTTGCAGTTAAGATAGAGAACAAAATGTAAATGCAAACTGAGATTTAGAGTGGTTCGGTCAATCTTGACCTACATCCACTTTTGGCTTCCTCCTTTGATGAGGTCACCGACATCCACTAGAGGCCTTCCTTCAATAGGCGAAGGCCAACCACCCTTTTATTTTACTCCTTTTGATGGGCTTAGGAGACAACCCTTACAGATTTTTCACTCCTCTCTTGAATGATCAAAACTTGGAAGAAAAGAGGGAGAAGAACTTTTGACCTTTAACAACACTTTTAAGCTCTCAAAATCTTAGAATAAATGCTAAGTTTCGGTGCCCTTTCATGCATGAAAGGGTGGGGTTTATATAGGCCCCAAGAGGATTCAAATTGGGGCTTCAAATTTGAATTATTTTGGGTTTCCCAAAGCTGGCGGTGGCACCTGTTAGGATCAAGATCACTAAGAGGGGGGAGTGAATTAGTGCAGCGGAAAACTTTTGATGATTTAAAACAACATTCATATGATAAGAAAGATTTCGGTATGAAAGTCGATTCGGAAATTGCTTTAACTTAAGATCAAGCAAAGTGCAGTTAAAGTAAAGCTATGGAAGTAATTGCAGTTAAGATAGAGAACAAAATGTAAATGCAAATCGAGATTTAGAGTGGTTCGGTCAATCTTGACCTACATCCACTTTTGGCTTCCTCCTCCGATGAGGTCACTGACGTTCACTAGAGGCCTTCCTTCAATAGGCGAAGGCCAACTACCCTTTTACAGTTTCACTCCTTTTGACGGGCTTAGGAGACAACCCTTACAAATTTTTCACTCCTCTCTTGAATGATCAAAACTTCGAAGAAAAGAGCGAGAAGAACTTCTAGCCTTTTACAACACTTTTAAGCTCTCAAAATCTCAGAATAAATGCTAAGTTTCGGTGCCCTTTCATGCATGAAAGGGTGGGGTTTATATAGGCCCCAAACTGATTAGAATTTGGAGCTCAAAAATGTCATTTCCCATGTTTTCGGGGTCCTGGCGGTACTACCGCCATAAATGGGCGATACTACCGCCGGACAGAGCTCGGAGACCGAGCTCGGGCGGTACCACCTCTTGACAGGGGCGGTGCTACCGCCCAGTCTCACTCGGAGACTGAGCCCAGGCGGTGCCACCGCCTGACAAGGGCGGTGCTACCGCCCAGTCTCACTCGGAGACTGAGCCCAAGCGGTGCCACCGCCTGACAGGGGCGGTACCACCGCCCAGCCTCACTCTGAGACTCGGCTGCTGGGTGGTGCCACCGTCGGCCAGGGAATTTGGGTCCGAATGGGCTGATCCATTCGGCCTAATTTGGGTCTGTCAAGGGCCCAATTGCCCCAAGATTAAGTTAATGGGATCACCTCCCATTTCTAACTTAATCATCATGCTAACTACGATATTTTTCAAGACATTTACTGCAACTTGCTCCGGTGTGTCAATCGCTTCTTCCGTCGAGCTTCCGGCGATCATCCGACGAACCCTCGGCGATGCTCCGGCGGACTTCCGGCAAACTCCTGGACTTGCGACGATCCACTTGGCAAGTTCCGATGAGCTTCTTTGGCAAGCTCCTGGACTTCTCGGATTTGTTCCCGCAGAACCTCCGATGACCGTCCGGGCTTCCGTCGAACTCTCAAACCCCCAACGTGATCATAGTCTTGACTTCGGCGCAACTCCTGCTGCATGTCTTACTTTCATCATAGTTAATCCTGCACACTTATCTCAACATATGCATTAGATAACAAATGACAATTGACTTCATCATCAAGATCCGAGATTCAACAATCTCCCCCTTTTTGATGATGACAATCAATTGATAACGGAGTTAACTTTAACTCCCCCTATCTATATGCCATACTCAAGATAAGTCATTCTTGAATTCAAAGCCTTTGAATTCAAGAGACATATTGATAAGTTAAGATTGTTTAACCTTATCAATACTTCCATCATGATTCCTATCATGATGTATCTCTCTGAAAATGATGTCAAGGCTTGACATCCATTTTCAAGTTTTACATTTCAAATGTGAATGATAGTAATGGTAGCAATTCATCATATGGTAAGATATCAACATGTAAAATTACGATGCATGTTCTTGATATCTTAACATAATGCAAATATTTCAAAGTGTTTAGCAATCATAGCATTTCTATCATCAATTTAACATAATTCAAATTCAAATATGGCACTCATAGCATCAATTCATATATTTCTCCCCCTTTGTCATCAACAAAAAGGAGAACGATATAAGCAAATTTTAAACACAAGTGAGTGATTGGTAATTTATTAACAATGAGTGATAGGATACCAATTATACAAACATCTCAAGGAAAGATTAAATCATGCTTCATTTTTACAAGGATCAAGATATGTATGTGAATCAATATCCTTGTAAGTAAAAAATCTTCCTTTTTCAAAAAGGAAATTATAAGAAGGAATCATTTTATCAAATCCATTTCTCGAAAATATTTTTCACATTATAAGCCTATGAAGGATGCATTTGCTAATTGATTCCATATGTCAAAAATCAATGATATGAATCAAACTCGATATGACATATGCTTATGAGAGCTACATTAAGTTCGGAAGAGAATAAGGTATCAAGAAAATCCGAAAATAAAATTGAACACTTTCATGCATTCAGACAAGGTTTTGCTATAGATTTTCCAATACAATCATGAAGATAAAACATGCATATTATCATGGAAATTTTTATATCCAAAACACATAATTTCCAACATATTATTAAGGCATGTAATCATGTAAAATCATCATAGCAATTGAGTGATTTGATTATTGAATCAAGAAAGTCCAAAAAATAAATTTAATGAGTTCAAGCATTCGGACACATTAACATTCCTAATTCTCTTCTAATGAAATTAAATTGTTCTTCACTTAAAGGCTTTGTAAAAATATCAGCTAGTTGATGTTTAGTATCAATGAACTCTATAACTATATCATGATTAGTGACATGATCTCGTATAAAGTGATATCTAATATCAATATGTTTTGTTCTTGAGTGTTGAATGAGATTCTTTGTTAAACATATAGCACTTATGTTATCACATTTAATGGGAATATTTTTAAGATGAACTTTATAATCTTCTAAGGTGTTTTTCATCCACACAACTTGTGCACAGCATGCACTAGCTGCAATATACTCAGCTTCGGTTGTTGATAGTGCAACCGAGTTTTGTTTCTTAGATGACCAGAAAACAAGAGCATGTCCCAAAAATTGACATGTTCCTGATGTGCTTTTTCTATCTAATCTACATCCAGCAAAATCTGCATCAGCATAAGCAATTAACTCAAACTTCTCGGTTTTTGGATACCATAATCCTATATTTATGGTACCTTTAAGATATCTAAGTATTCTTTTAACCGCTTTGAGATGAGATATCTTAGGGTTTGATTGAAACCTAGCACAAAGTCCTACACTGAACATGATATCTGGTCTAGTTGCAGTGAGGTAAAGTAAGCTTCCTATCATACCCCTATAAGTTTTTTGATCGAAGTTTTCTCCACTTTCATCAATTTCTAACTTAGTGGATGTGCTCATAGGAGTGTTAATAGCTTTTGAGCTTTCCATATTAAATCTCTTTAGCAAATCTAAAGCATATTTAGTTTGACTAATAAAGATGCCATTTCTTAGTTGCTTAATTTGTAAGCCTAAGAAAAAGGTTAATTCTCCCATCAAACTCATTTCAATTTCTAAACTCATGGTTTTAGCGAAGGATTCACAAAGAGATTCGTTTGTAGAACCAAAGATAATATCATCAACATAAATCTGAACAATGAGAAAATTATTTTCAAAATTCTTGATAAACAATGTAGTATCAACCTTGCCTTTTGTAAAATTATTTTTAATAAGAAAAGAACTAAGTCTCTCATACCAAGCTCTTGGGGCTTGTTTTAAACCATAGAGAGCTTTAGTTAATTTAAACACATGATTAGTGAGGCTATTATTTTCAAATCTGGGAGGTTGTTCAACATAAACTTCTTCGAAAATAAAGCCATTAAGAAAAGCGCTTTTAACATCCATTTGAAATAACTTAAAATTATTATTACTAGCATAGGCAAGGAGCATCCTTATGGCTTCTAATTTAGCCACAGGAGCGAAGGTTTCTTCGTAATTGATACCTTCTTCTTGGTTAAAACCTTTGGCTACTAATCTAGCCTTGTTTCTAACCACGATACCATATTCATTTTGCTTATTTCTAAAGACCCATTTAGTACCAATAACTAAATGGTCATTTGGCCTAGGAACAAGCTTCCACACCTCATTTCTCTCAAATTGATTTAACTCATCTTGCATTGCGATAATCCATGAATCATCTTTCATGGCTTCGTCAATACATTTAGGTTCAATTTGGGAGAGAAAAGTGGCATTGGCACAAAATTCTTTAAGAGAAGAACGTGTTTGAACCCCCTTAGATGTGTCTCCTAGAATTAGCTCCTTAGGATGAGCATCTACATATTTCCAATCCTTGGGTAAGGATGTTTCGGAAGTGGATGCATCCAAGTTGCTAGATGGAGAATGGGTTTCATTTAAATTCAAAGAATCAAAATTAACATCATCATCAAAATCATTTTTCTTGATTTCGGAAATCTCATTGAAAACAACATGAATGGATTCTTCTATAATTAAAGTTCTTTTATTGAAGATACAAAAAGCTTTAGAAACCGAAGAATAACCAAGGAAAATTCCTTCATCGGATTTAGCATCAAATTTTCCTAAGGCATCTTTTCATTCAAGATAAAACACTTACACCCAAAAACTTTAAAATATAAAACATTGGGTTTTTTTGTTGTTCCACAACTCATAGGGAGTTTTGGTGAGTAAGGGTCTTACTAGAACTCTATTCAAAATATAGCATGCAGTGTTTACGGCTTCGGCCCAAAAATATTTGGGTAGGCTATGTTCATTCAACATGGTTCTTGTCATTTCTTGTAAATTTCTATTTTTTCTTTCTACTACTCCATTTTGTTGAGGATTTCTTGGAGTAGAGAAGTTATGATTGTATCCATTAAATTCACAAAATTCTTGAAAATCACGGTTTTGAAATTCACCACCATGATCACTTCTAATTGACGAAATCATAGAACCCTTTTCATTTTGGACAAGTTTGCAAAACTTGGTAAAATATCTAAAGCATTCATTTTTGTGTTTTAAGAAATAAGTCCATGTGTATCTACTATAGTCATCTACAATGACAAAAGCGTATTTGCTACCTCCTAGACTTGATGTAGAGATAGGTCCAAACAAGTCCATATGGATCAATTGTAAAGGCCTAGAGGTGCTTATTTGATTCTTAGATTTGAAACTACCCTTAATTTGTTTTCCTAATTGACAAGCATCACACACATTATCTTTAATGAACTTGATATGAGGAATTCCTCTTACAAGTTCTTTGGATGATATTTGAGTGATTAGTTTCATGCTAGCATGACCTAATCTCCTATGCCAAAGCCAAGCATCCTCATTCAAAACCGAGAAACACATTTCATTGCAAAGATCATTGATGTCAATGGTGTATATGTTATTTTGTTTTAATGCAATCATAGATGTGTTTTTGTGTGGCTTTTCAATGATGCAAGCATTAGATTCGAATTTGACAACATATCCTTTATTACACAATTGACTAATGCTCAAGAGGTTATGTTTTAAACCATCAACTAACAAAACATCTTCAATAAAGAAGTTGGATTTGTTACCTATGGTTCCTTTGCCAATGATTTTACCCTTGTTGTTGTCTCCGAAGGTGACATAGCCTTCGTCTATGCTAGTGAGTTTAGAGAATTGAGATGGATCTCCGGTCATATGCCTTGAGCATCCACTATCAAGGTACCATCTCTTGCTCCTAGCTTGTGACGATGTATGTTTCTACAAGAAAGGATGATTTTTAGGTACCCATTTACTTTTGGGTGCCTCAAACACTGATCTAAATTGTTTATCATGTTGCATAGAATTTATCGTGGTTCCTTTAGGAACCCAAATCAATTTGTTTGGACTAACTTTCTTGAGTGGACAATGATAAGTTCTATGTTCATGTTTGCAACAAAAGTTGCATTTGCTTTGGTGCCGAACATGTAAGATAGGGCCTTTAATGAAGGTGGTTGGATTTTGGTGAGGACTTCTCACAAATCCGATTCCACTTCTTTTAGGAACATGACCCTTATTTGTAAGGATCATATTCAAAGACTTGCTACCAACCTCAAATTTCTTCAAGGTGTCCTTAAGTAGCAAGTTCTCCTTTTGGAGAGTTTCTAGATCATGACATTTTTTACATGGAGCTAAACTATCATGATATTCAATTTCTAATTTATCGAAATTACAAGTAAGACTATCATGCTCCCTTTTAGCAATTTGTATTTTCTACTAATAGTTTTGCATTCATCAAATAAGTCATGGAAGGCATTTAGTAATTCATCAAATGATAAATCTGTATCAATTAAATTTGTTACCTCATCTCCGATGGCCATTAGGGCGTAATGAGCAACTTGCTCAGTGTTGGACTCCTCTTCTTCGGACGCGCTTGAGTCATCCCACGTTGCTTTGAGCGCCTTCTTCTTTGGTGTTCTCTTCTTGGCTTGGGGACAATCACTTTTGTAGTGTCCCGGCTTCTTGCATTCGTAGCAAATAATTTGGTCCTTTTTGGGTTCAAATTTATTTTTTGAGTCATTTTTAAATTTGTTTCTTTTAATGAATTTTTTGAATTTCTTTGTTAGAAGTGCCAAGTCATCGTCACAGTCTTCATCACTTGAGTTTTCTCTCAAGTGGTCTTCGAAAGTTCTAAGTGCCATATCCTTCCTGTTCTTTGGAAGGATATCTTCTTGCTCTTCATGAGCTTTGCAAGTCATTTCGTAGGTCATTAATGACCCGATTAATTCTTCAAGAGGGAAGTGTTAGGATCGGAGCGGCACTAAGAGGGGGGGGTGAATTAGTGCAGCGGATTAAAACTAGTAGGTTTGAAACTGATTCCGTAAAATGCGAGGATATTTCGATCAATAGCAACTAGAGTAAAGTAAAAAACAAAAACTTGCTTCTATGTAGATAATGATTGCAGAAAAATAACAACTCACACATTCAAGGAACACGCAGATTTAAAGTGGTTTGGTCAAAATGACCTACATCCACTTGCGAAGCCTTCTTCGATGAGGCCCCCAACTTCCACTAGCAAATCACTTTGAAGGGGAAGGACAAACACCCCTCTTACAATCTTTACAAGTGGTTCACACTCTTACAGAATTTCAGCAAGAAAGAAAGGGAGGTGAACACTCAAGCAATTTTGAAAGTAAGACTTGCTAAGGCTTTGCTAAGACCCTTTTTTTTACTCTATTGCTTCTCAAAGAGTTGTAATCTCAGTTGAGAATAGAGGGGCATTTATAGGCCTCAAGAGGATTCAAATTTGGGCTCCAAAATTTGAATTCTCTTCGGTTCCCGAAGTTAGCGGTGCCACCGCCTGTCAGTTTTGACACTGACAGTGTACTGGGCGGTGCCACCGTCTGGCTCTCGGGTGCTGGGCGGTGCCACCGCCCAGACCGGTAGTGCCACCGCCTGGCTCTCGGGTGCTGGGCGGTGCCACCGCCCAATAGGGCGGTTCCACCGCCCAGTATTATTGGTTACTGGTTGGGCTTTAAGTCCGGCCCACACCAGGTTTCATTTTGGGCCTAGTTGGCCCCTAATCAAGATATAGGATTATTTCTTAATCCTAACCTTAATTACATACAAACTACATAACTAAAAAACATAATCCTAAGCAAGTTTTTAACCGGCGAACTTCAAGTCTTGTTCTAGCGAGCTTTCCGGCGATCTTCCTACGGACTTCCGATACGCCCTTGGATTTCTTCCGACGGACTCCCAGCTAGCTCCCAATCTTGTGGTGAAATCAACGAGTAGCCGAGCCTTCTCGGTGATCTCTGCAAACCTCTGATGATCTCTTCGGCGGACTTCTGAAAACTCCGACAAGTCCCCGATTTCTTCTCGGTTGGTTCCGACAACATCTCCGACGAATCTTTGGACTCTCAAACACCCATCGAACTTGATTCCGGTAGACTCGCTTTATGTCTTCAAGCTTTCGTAGTTAATCCTGGATACTTATCTCAATATATGGATTAGATAAAACATGACAATTGACTTTATCATCAAAATCCGAGATTCAACAATCTCGCCCTTTTTGATGATGACAATCAATTGATAATGGAGTTAACATTAACTCCCCCTATCTATATGCCATACTTGAGATAAGTCATTCTTGAATTCAAAGCCTTTGAATTCAAGAGACATATTGATAAGTCAAACCTTATCAATACTCCCATCATGATTCCTATCATGATGTATCTTTCTGAAAATGATGTCAAGACTTGACAACCATTTTCAAGTTTTATATTTCAAACGTGAATGATAGTGATCATAGCAAGATATCAACATATAATGCAAACATTTCATAGTGAAAATATGGCAATCATAGCATAGCAATTATCAATTTACCATATTTCTCCCTCTTTGTCATCAACAAAAAGGAGAGCGTCTTTAAGCGTATAATTTGTGATTGTTAAAGCAAAGGAACTCAACATCATCTTTCATTCAAATACATCACAAAAGAAGGTTCAACATGATTCAAAATACATTTCAAAAGAAGGTTCAACATGTCATTCAAGGAAAGAAGATGACAAAGATCGCATGTCAATATAAAAGATACATCGATTAATCTTTAGGAGGAAATGCATAGTGCTGATACAGGACATCTATTTTTTGATTCATTTGCCGTAGTTCCTGCAAAATTTCAAATTGTTGAGTTTGAATCTGCTCTTGCTATGTTTTGAGTTGGTCTTGTTGTGATTTGATCTGATACAATTCTGCCAAAATGAGTTCTTCAGAGGAGGAAGCAGGAGCTGAAGGTGCTGCGCCAAAGGGACTAGGAGGAGGAGATTCATTTCCCCTAAGAATTGGTGTTTCAGGGTGTTCTACTGGTGGGGGAATTGGATCAGTCCTTCTAGGTTGCCTCACCCATATACCGTTGCTAAAAGTGCACCTAAGTCTTTTCAATAGATTTATGTTGATGATATTATATCAATCACTTTGAATTGTCTCTTCATCGGGTGGGATACAAATGTCATGGGCAAGTATAAGTCGTGTGATTAACCCCCCATATGATAACATACCGTCTCTAGCTATAATATCCTTCATGTGTTGCCGGATTGAGTATCCAAAGTAGTTATGTTGACCGGTCATAATCCAATACATTGTGCTCATCTCTATTTGACTTATTTCATCAAGATGAAATTGTTTAGGAAATATGATGCTTGTTATGATGTGATGAAGAATTTAGAGTTAAAGGGTACTAAGTGTTCGCAACTCTTGGGTAGTATGCCGAGGTTCGGATTGCAAAAATAGTTTCTACGCTTCGAAGTAAGTTGCTCCGATTACATTTACATCTCATTTACCTCTAAAATAACAGCCCCTATCTTTTTCAGTGAGTCCAATTAATTCACAAATAGTGCTGTCAAAGATTCTAATCTGTGTTCCTAAAAGGAAAGTACTTAGGCTTTCGTTGTCCACACACAAGTTTTGCATAAAATAGCCTAACTAACCTAGGATAAATTGGTTCATTGATTTGTAGGAGAGGCAAGGCATCTAAATGTGCAAACCACCTAGATGGGTTCTAGGTTTCCTAGTTCATTTAGAGGTCAACGGTGTGTTACCCTTATTATAGTTCTTGTTTCGAAATTGGAAATTTAAGTGCTACTTCTTTAGATTGAAAAAAGATTTTGGTCATATGAATCTCCTACAATCCTTTTCCTTTTGATCTCTTATGAGCCATTAGCTAGACAATGATGGATCCAAAATATGAAACTGTAACGTTTAGGGACAATAATGAAAAGAGGAAGAAGAAATTTCAAGTTTTACCTTATGGAAAATTTCTTGTAAGATGGAGAAGCTTTGGACCAACAAAATCCTTTCCAAGGCTTCTAAATGTTGGAATGATGCTTTAAGAGGTGGCAGATGCTGACTACCCGCAACCTGGACATAAAGACCCTATGAAGGCTTTAACTGTCCTGGATGGCTTGTGGGCCTTGTGTCCTGGCGCAAAAGCTTAGGTGGAAGGCGAAGAAGGCCTCCTCCGGGGTCCCGAGCCATCATTGGAGCTACCACTACTCTGAAGGCCCTAGAATTCTAACCTTGTTCAGGACCTACGGGCCAAGGGACCGTCCTCAGGTAGACAGTTTCTAATTGGGCGTAGGCCTCCCAAAAGGTAACAGGGCGGCTGCGAAAGTTGTTTCCTCCTCGGGCCGACGGAGATTGGCCCCTCATGCAAGGCAGAA
>PYDT01002069.1:0-21970 GCA_004837865.1 Musa balbisiana
GACTATCGTGAGTCTGGATACAAGTATTTAATCCTTCCACAACTTCTAAATTGATGTCCCCTCCGGCCCGCTCCCATCGAATTCCCAGACAGGTAAGTAGACACAACGTGGTAGTGTAAGATAAAGTAGGACTCTTGATGTCTTTAGTACAATCTCTTTTCAATCTACTAGCAAAATGGAGTGTCCTTTAGGAACTTGGGCTACCAAGATTCCGACCTCTACTTTCGGGTTTTTGAATCCCGGAATTACTTCACTGTATTTTTCTATTTATAACGCTTTATTTATTCTACTTTCTTTATCTACTTATAAAGGAAAGGTCGAACCAAATCATATCATATTAAAATCATAATCTATTAATAAGTAAAGGTTACTTCATCCCTAGTGTACCGTTGGTGCCACACCCAAAGCCGGCTTTTGAGAAAAAATTGACTTTCTTTAAAAAAAAAAATTGCTTTCTTTTAGAACTACTGATTTTAAAAAAAGATCGAAGGCTTATCCTTTGCCTCTCCTTCTCCGGGAAAAGAATTCGTCGAGTTAAACAGCAGAATAAGAAATCCCAAGTTTTTTGTTTGATTCAGGCGACACCCAGATTTGAACTGGGATAACGGATTTGCAGTCCCCCGCCTTACACTTGGCCATGTCGCCAAACGAAATTCGATCCAAATAAGATAAAAATAGATTTATGAGTCAAGAACTTTAAAAATTAAGGGCACATTGGACATGAACTATTGTTTTGTTTTGAATCGTGAAGGTCTTCAATTGTATCTCAATGTGCGTTCCGTAAGGCATAACAAATCAATTGATTTATACTAATCCCAGTACATAAGTATTTTAAAATCATCTTTTTAATTTCAATTATAAACATATAAATTTAACAATTATAGTGTATATGTAACCAAAAAAGGAAAGTGTTACACAGATACCGCTCTTATGTACATAGCCCATATCCCTATAGAGCATCGTCATGCATCTTTTTTCATTTTCTATATGCAATAGAAAAATAGGAATTTATGATATAGTGCGACATGACTTCTGGTGCCACAATTGAAATTACGATCAAAGATGTATATGCGGACAGGTAGATAGCTCTATTGCAGCACTAATAAATATATTCCTATTACGCATCAATCATATTCATATATTTACTAGCAAAAAAAATAATGCGAAATTTTTTTTGAAATGAATGAAACTCAATAAAATACGTATGCTAAAAAGGGAAAAACTCTATATTGTTCCTGTCTTTCTTGAGGTCTCATTAATAGAGATTCATTTCATCCTGAATCCATGATTTTTTTGGTAACCAATCAATCGATCGTTATATATAATAATAGGTGATCGTTATATCAAAAATAGGAGAATGAATCTAATAATAGGGAGAAATTGAATGAATTTTTATATCTATTAGACTCCATAAGGTAAGTGACAGAATTTTCCGGGATGATTTATCACAAGCCATTTCCATTGTACTGTCGCAAATTCGAACTTGCGTCGAAATGCTCGTTCTTCCTCTGTCTCATTCCGTTTATAGGATGGGAAATACATATTATGGCGTTGGCTAAAAGTTTCATGTGATTCAGTAAAACAAGAAGATACATTCCATCATTGCTAGATCGATCCGTAACTGGTTCGATGAAATCGTGAAGCTAAAAATGGATTTTTCAATAAAACGGAATACTTAAGATTAAGGAGCTCCGGAATGATGGAAATGAGGGAATGTCACTAATACATGGATGGAGTCCGAGATCCAATTTGAGGATTTGGTTAGGTCATTAATGGAGGGAGGGCGGAAGAATTTATAAGGTTCCAAAAATTGAAGATCCAGATCAGGAAATTGAATAAAATTAGTTGTGGACAAGATGTCAATTGGTTAGAACCCTTGTAAACGCAAGAGTGCTGTGTATGAATCACCACTATTCTTCTGAATTATATGTACCGAGGGGTAATTGTAGAAAACGGTAGAGATATGCAAGAACACCGTTTTTATTGGAAACATTCCCCTAATGAATTCCCTGGGAACCTTATAGTAAATGGAATATACAGAATTGGACATCACAATTTGCAAAGTCGGTATACTCACCGTTCAGAATTGGACCATTAACGGAATTTCTGTCTATACAGCACCATAATATCAGCTTGTGGGGCAGAGGAATCGAAATTGCTAGAAAAGCAAGGCTGGGACCGCTGTAGTAGGAAACAAAAAATCTCTCTTCTAATTCGATCATCAGTAGGGTTCGAATCGAAGAGAACTCTAGCTAATGTTTGTTACCCGGAAATCTTGCTTTCCCGAAGATAAGGAGAAAAAACCGATTGGGTCAAAAGAAAATGCTATTTTGGAATTTTATCAACAATCTTGCTTGTGAGGCGGGGATCCGGTATTTTCTGAGTCTTAGTAAAGAACTTACAAAGAATTTTTCAACAAAGATGTGAATTAGGAAGGAGGGTCGACGAAATATGACCGGAGACTGAAATCGGGATATACCTCAGAACAATACAGTTTTATTACAACGAGATGTATTGGCTGCTGCGGATCATTTGCTCGGAATTAAATTTGGAATGGGTACATTGACGATATGAATCATTGAAAAATAAAGGATTCGTTCTATAGCGGATCGTTCAGGATCACTTCGGACTGGCTCTTGTTGTTTAGAAAATGCGGGTCGAGGAACGATATGCGGCGCAATTCGGCATAAATTGATACCGACTCTCAAAAATTTGGTAACTTCAACTTCATTACACCCTTTGATCGGTTTTTTGGCCTACTCCTTTATCTCAACGTTTGTTGATCGAACTAATCCATTGACACAAATCGTTCATGGGCGAAAATTGATTTATTTGGGTCCTGGAGGATTGACGGGGCCGAACTGCTAGTTTTCGGATACGAGATATCAGCCTACACTATGGACGATTGTCCAATTACACTACTTCCGAAGGAATCATGTTTGGACTTATTGGATCCTTAGCCATTTCATGTTACGATTGGTCTTGGTGATCTTAGACAGTCATTTTATGAAATATCTGAAAGTCAAACGAGGCACGATAGTTTAGTTATTCACCAAGAGACATGATATTCATGGTGCAGCAGGAAATTCCTGTGGCCCTTGAATCTGGGTATTCAGGAGAACTGGTTTGTTCCAGCCCGATACCGTCAAATTCCTGACTATTGCATGGGAAGCAGATTCATCTTAAAGTATTTTTCCTCCATATTTTTCTATTGGAGCTTCCCTCATTCCGTGATTCGAGCATAATGAATGCAATCGGGCTTAAATGATTCGAATATGCGCGCCAAGCAGTTCCGCTTTCTCAGTCCTAGAGGTGCAAAGTGGTGGAACCGGACTGGAACGGCCACCGCTCTAAATTTCGGGGGGTCCTTCCGCTATAGCCGAACACGAGGGATAAGATCATTTATACTGACCCTCACAAGATCATTTTCTCGTAATGGGGACACTACTATAGAGTTAGTCTTCCATTAGTTAGCTATCACGTTCCAACACAAATCCTTGTAGCATCAAAAACCTCAGTTCCGCGGGGTAAATGCATTAAAACAGTACAAATTCTGCGGACGGTGCGGCTACAGTTGGGGTGAACTTTGCTTTAAAAAACGTATTAGTAGCTTATATGCCCTGGGCAACAAAAATGTTACAATTCTGAAGACGCAGTACTAATTAGCGCGTCTGGTATAGGAAGATATGAACTTCTTTTCACATCCGGAAATTAAAGTCAGACTCATGTGAAAGCCAAGACCTGAAAGAAATCACTAAGGAATACCCATCTATAGGCTCATTTCCTCCCCCTCCGCAATTAAGACAGAAATGGAGTTGTTTGCTGGGATCTTTGGGTAGAACACAGGTGATATTTTAGTAGGTAAATTAAACACCTCAGACAGCAAACGAATCGTCGTATGCTTCCAGAGGATAGATTATTACGAGCCATACTTTAATTCAGGTATCCACTGCAAAGAACTTCTCATAAAACTACTATAAGCGGAGAGTCGCGTATTGATGTGAGATGGATCTCGGAAAAAAGGGGTTCCTGTATAATTCGGAAATGATTTCGTGTCTAAGTTTCACACAACGTGAAATCAAGTAGTTGCTAAAGAGCTGGAAGACATGGGAAAATGGTACATTTCAAAAAGTTTGCCTAGACAAGATATGCCCTATTTGCAAGATGGAACACCTTTGATAATGGTCTTAACCCTTAGGAGTATACCATCAATCACGAATGAATGTGGACAGATATTGACTGCTCGCGTCGGGTTAGCGGGGGATCTGCTAAATAGACATTATACATAGCACCTTTGATGATAGATATAGCAAAGCTTCGAGAAAACTAGTGTTTTCCGATTTAATATGAGCCATGTAAGCAACAAAAAATCCTGGTATTTGGAACCCGCAAGATCCGGAAAAAGCAGCATATTTGATGGAAGAACATGACATCCCTTGTGAAACAACCTGTCTAATAGGACATCCTTTTTTCCAAATAATTTCATCATTGATGATAAATCCATGACGTTCTAGTGGAGCATTACGCACTTGTTACACAACAACCCCATTAAGGAAGGGCGAGCGGGACACGAGGTAGGGAAATGGACATTTTTGGCTTCTAGAGGGATTTGGTGTTGCTCATATTTACAAGAGATTCTTACTTATAATCGATCATATTAGAGCTCGTCAAGAAGTACTTGGTGCTACGATCAATTGGGGAAGAAGTATCTAACCAGAAGAGATCTCCCAAATCTTTTCGATTGCTCGTTTCGAGAACTCGAGTCTTTACTCTAGAACTGAATCAGTCCTTGTATTGAAAGAACTTCAGATTAATGATAAGCTGATGCTGACTGAATAAGAATTTCTATTCTATGTATTGACCGGTATAAACTCAACACTCGAATGTGGACTAGTTTCTCCTCAACACCTAAAGCTTGGCCCAACAAAATTTTAACCTAATGTAGAGATAGTTGAGAGGTGACAAAGCCCTATAAGTTTGCATTAAGAGACCATAACCAGAACAAGATGGATTGTTTTTGGAAAGAATCTCTGGCCCATAAAAAGTGGAATTTGTGCGTGGAAATTACGAGTATTGGAGCTGAAAAGAAGACCCTCAATTTTGTGAACAAGCGGGGTGGAATTTGTTGATTTCGGAACGAGATATCAACTGGAGCATCAAACAAACTCGCATGTCCATTGACTCATGTGTGGTTGAACGTCTTCCCTATTTATATCGCGAATCTTTAGATAAACCCCTTACGAATTGAAGGCGCTATTAACTGCTATGTGGTGCTTTGATCAAAATTTCGTTTACAGATTCGGCCTGGAAACTGTCATCCCTTCATTCCGATTGGGGTGCCCCCGGCTCTGACATGTGTTTTGGGAGAAGTAAAAGTAACACAACCTCAGATTAGAGTGTGTATTCACTACTTCCAATGCGGGGTAATTGATCTCATGTGCGATTCCGTTAAATAGGATTGCGAGTTTGATACCTCGTGAAAAAACACTTTTTTGGTGGAATTCGCTATTTCCTTTCTTTATGAGAGAGATTCTGTTTAAGCAAGCAATATAGCATGGTTACAGAATTCTATCTAGGTCGCATATATGCTTCAGGTGCATCATGGTATAAAACCTCGAGTGAGTATGACCAAAAGGATCGAATAGAACGATATATAAGACCAAGTTACATCCCCCCCCTTACGGGTCCCAAGTCTTCTTTTAAGGATTCATCATTTGCCCGGTAAGTAACTACTCAAAAATCTACATTTTTATTTTGTCATAATTAATTCGAAAATCTAAAGTAAGAAATAAGAATGAAATCGTTTGGTCCTATTGGGTTGGACTTGAGTAAGAGTAGTGTTCTTTGTTTGTAGGGTTTTTCAACAAACTTTGAAATAAGAAGATCTCCCTTTTTGAGGTAACACTTGAAGCCGGATGAAATGAACCTTCACGTCCGATTTCAAAGGGAATCCACTCCTACAGGACCTATCTCGATTTTCTTTTGCTAGCCCATAGCGAAAAAACCTACTTGTCTACGATGACAGGTTTATTCGAATATGGAAATCCCATCTCGGATACAGCATACAACTGTTTTTTTTACTCCCAAGGCTTCGAGGCATTTCGAACTCGAGAAATCTCTACAAGGAGCAGTGATATCAAGAAAATAGCCTGATTCAGATTTGCGAATTATTATACAGGTATTCATTAGTAGAATGGAAGGATTAGGGGAGGAGGGGTCCCTGGAATGATGGAATATAAAAATTAATAAGAATAAAGGATTTTTTTGGTTAACCTGGAATTACTAAACATTTTTTTTATCGAACAAATTTCGAACAGAATGGATGGTTTGTGCTTATTACCAGTTCTTCCTCCCGAGTTGAGACCATCTTCAGATAGATGTGGGTAACTAATGATTCGGATATTAATAACTCGATAGACGAGTTATCTATCGGATATACTCTTACGCTCTATTAGCAACACGTAGATCTACTACGCAGGGGAATTAGTAATGTGGTCAGGATAAATTGGTACCAGAGAGGCAGTGGATACACTTTCCTTGATATGGGATCCGTGGACCACCAATGAGGGATGGTCATAATAGAGTTTTCCAAAGTCCATTTTCAATGTAATTGAAGCAAAGAGGGAATATTTCGTGAGACCTCTTGGTAAACGTGCGATTATTCGGGACTGTTCCGTCATTGTCCTGTTGGTCCTTCGCTTTCATTACATCAGTGGTGGATTCCTCGAGATAGCAATAGAGCTTTTCCAAACATTTGTAGATTCGTGTCTAATCAGCAACATTTTTTCTTCTAACACAGGAATTGCTAAAAGGTAAATTCGGGAAAAAGAACCTTGTATGAAATACTTTCAAGAATTTATCGGGGGCCTCCTGTATTCTTGAATAGACACCCCCCTCACAGATTAGCATACATGCGTTCACACCCCTTTTTAGGGAGGGACGCGCTATTTTTAGCATCCATTGTTGTAAGGGCTTCAAATGGTCAGACTTTTGATGGGGATCAAATGGCTGTTTCATGTAGCCTTTAGCGTTGAGCTCAACGGAGGCCGTTTACTTCTGTTTTCTCATAAAAATGAATCCTTGTCCCAGCTATTGGGATCCTATTTCCCGTACCAACTCACAGATATCTTATCGGACTCTATTTATTAACGATCGGGAATCGTCGAGGTATTTGTTCAAATAGGTCTAAAGTCCATATAGATATAGTTGCAGGAAACTACCAAATAAAACGGTTGACCATAAAAAATGACTATAGTTATACGAAAAAGAAAGAACCCCGATTTTTTTCTAGTTCCTAATGGTGCCACTTGGAGCTTACAACAGAAACGTAGTTTGTTAGATAGTCTTTGTGGCGCCGATGGAGACTATATCAACGTGTCCTTGCTCAAGAGAAGTTCCCATCCGAGTTCAATATAATCGTTGGTACTTATCTGAGATTTTATGGGGCACTATCTAATAAAGGAGTGTACCAAAGGAAATCCGTTGTATAGACATGCGAACTACTCCCTTTGTCAATTCTTTTTTATCGGAACTCGAAGAAGCCATACAGGGGTTTGTGAGCTACCATACGCATCTAAACTAAGAAACAATTAGGCATGTCGTGCCATGGTAATTCGTGTCTCCCCAATTCACTGGATCATAATTTCTATTTTCTCGGCTTGAATCCCGATTGAGATTGAGGAAAGGGTTTTTCGCATCAAAAAAAAAAAAAGAAACTCAGGTCCTTGTCGATCCTACTTAGCAGAATAAATATAAGTACTGTACTCTGGCATAACGGGCCTATCTGGTCTTTCACATAAAGTGATAAATGAACTGTTATGAAACGACTTCTTAGCGGTTATAGATCATTTCGAATGGCATATAACTCACATATCTTGGATCAAGTAAGAAATTTGGGTTTCCACAAGCCACTGCTACATCTATTTCATTAGGATTGATGATCTTTTTAACAATCCCTTCTAAGGGATGGTTTTCCAATCGCTGACCAACAAGTTGTAATTTTGGATAAACAACCATCATTATGGGATGTACACGCGGTCGCAAATTACGTCACCATTGAGATATTGTATCTACAAGTGAATATTTGAGACAAGATGAATCCTAATTTTCGGATGAACTGATCCTTCCTAATCCAGTATATCTAATGTCCTTATTCGGGAGCTAGAGGAAATGCATCTCAGATACACCAATATAGGTATTAGAGGATATGTCGGATCCCCAAGACAAATGATGTGATTTCCCATTCAAAGCCACTTTAACGTGAAGGACTTTCTTGCCGAATAATAATTTCCTGTTATGGGAGCCCGCAAATGAGTTTGTAGATCTGCCTGTACTAACTCATATGCTGGGATACTCAACGTAGACTTGTTGAAGTAGTTCAACATATTATTTGTACGTAGAACAGATTGTTGGCACTATCCGAGGTATTTCCGTGAGTCCTCGAAATGGGATGACGGAAAAATTTTTGTCCAAACACTAATTGGTCGTGTATTAGCAGACGTTATATATCGTTCTACGATGCTTGCACTCGAAATCCAGATATTGGATTGGACTTGTCCAATCGATTCATACCTTTTCGGCACAACCAATATATCTTCGAACCCCCTTTACTGCAGTGAGTACATCTTGGATCTGCCAATTATGTTATGGTCGATCCTACTCATGGCGACCTGGTCGAATTGAGGAGAAGCTGTAGGTATTATTGCGGGTCAATCAATTGGGGACCAGGAACTCAACTAACAGTAAGAACGTTTTACCGTGGAAGTGTATTCCAGGCGGTCTGCCGAGCATGTACGGCTCCTTCTATGGAAAAATAAATTCATGAGGTTTGTTCATCCCACACGTACCCGTCTGGGCATCCTGCTTTTCTATGTTCATAGACTTGTTATTTAACTATTTGATAGTCGGGATATTCTACAATAATAATCGTCCCAACCAAAAAGTTTTTATTTAGTTCAAAATAATCAATAGTAGAATCGACAAGTGATTGCTGAGAGTCCGTGCTGGAACGTCCACTTTTTTCATTTTAAGAGAAGGTACGAAACATATTTATTCTGAATCAGAGGGAGAAATGCACTGGAGTACGATGTCCCCATGACCTGATATACATATGGTAGTCATCTATATCAAAAACGAGTCATTTCTGGATATTATCGGAGAGGTCCGTGCAGATCGAGTATAGTGTCTTTTTCGCTCCCAAGGATCAAGATCAATGAATGTTTATTCTTTTCTGTCGCAGACAGATATTCTCCGACCTATCACTGACACTGGTCGAATAAGACATAAATTGTTGATCTTCTGGTAAAAGATAAGAAAAATATTGACTATTCAATAAGACCTGATCAAACACGATGTCCTATGGTCATTGGATTCATATATCCTTCTATTATCCAAGGTAATTCTATTTCTTGGCGAAAAAGCGAAGAAATAGATTCCTCATCCCTTACACTCAATCAAGAACGAGAGAAGACTAAATACCTGTTTTGGTATTTCGATCGAAATCCAAAACAGGGTATTTTACGTACAATAGTATTCTTGCTTATTTTGATGATCCACGATCAGAAGAAGCATTCGGGAATTACTAAATTGGAACCTTATAGGTTCAATTCAATCTAAAAAAAGAGGGTTTGATTGAGTATCGAGGACCCAAAGGAAGTTATTCTCCGACCTACCAAACGAAAAGTAGATCGGTTTTTTTTCATTCTCGAAGAAGTGCATCTCTTACCGTCTTCGTCGATAATGCCGTAACAATAGTATCATTGGAGTAGATACACAACTCGCTTTAAAAGAAGTCGAGTAGCGGATTATTCCGAGTGGAGAAAAAAAAAATATTGAACTAAAATATTTTCCGGAGATATTATTTCCACTGAAGGCGATAGATATCCACACAGCGCATTTTGATACCACCGTAACGAAAAAAAAACTTTCTAAGGAACAAAAAATGGAAAACTCGATCTATGTCCACGATCACACTACCAATAAAAAGTATTTTGTTTGGTTCGACAAACCGTAGTCCATATGAAATAGCTGATGGATAATTTGCACACTTTTTCCTCAGATCTCCCTGCGGGAAAGGATATGCCAACTTAGAGTTGTCAATTATATCCTTCATGGAATGGCAAGTCAATTCGAGAATTTCTCACACAAGTATTCAATTTATTTTTCGGATTGCTTAGTATTAATTGGGATCAAGAGCAAAAAGGTTCTCCGGAAGAGGTGCACGCTTCCTTTGTTGAGGTAAGAACAAATGATCTGATTCGAGATTTCATAAGAATGGTTGTCAAGTCCACTATTTCGTATACCGGAAAAAGAATTATAGGGCAAGTTCGGATTGATTTCCGTAATGATTAGTATCGTCACAAATATCAATCCTTTTTTTTACAAGGCCAGGATTCAATCACTTACCCAACATCAAGGTACTATTACTTACATTGTTAAATCGAATAAGAATGTCCATCTTTATAATTTTGTCACCTCATCATATATTATACTAACCGCTGCGCGATTGGCCACTTCAATGTTCAAATATATAAAATTGAACAAAGAATCGGATCCCATAATCCCAATTAAGGATTTGCTGGGTCCCTTCGCACTATGTACCTAAAATAGCAATTTCTATTCATCTTACCATTTAATAACTTATAATCAGATCTTTTTAAAATATTGCTTACTTGACAATTTTCAACAGACTTTCCAAGTACTTCAAGTACTTAATACTGTTTATAGATGAAAATAGGAGGATTTATAATCCCGATCCATGCAGTAACATCAGTTTTGAATCCATTCCATTTGATTGGCACTTTTCTCCATCACGATTATTGGGAAGAGACATCTAAAAAATTATATTGGCCCAATTTTTTTTGTGAAAATGTATGTCTATTAAATACGAAACCACACTAGAAAAATCTGGTCAGATCCTAAATTGTTCATGTTGACTCCTAGTTATAAGACGCTAAGCCCTATTTGGCCCACTCCATGAGCTTACTGTTCAATGGCCATTATGTAAAATCCGTTTTACGAAGGAGATACAATTAGTTACATTTTATATATGAACAATCGAAGATCTGGTTGACAACACGCAAGGTCTTCCAAAAGTGAACAAATCTTAGAATAACTCTGTTTCTCTGATTCAATCTCGGAACCTCGAAAGGAGAGTTTTTGAAGGTTTGGAACGAAGGTATAACCAAAAAATTCTTGGAATCCCCTGGGGATTCTTGATTCAAGCGGAGCTAACCATAGTTCAAAGTCGGTATCGCTTTGGTTAAGAAAATCAAAAAGTTTTTCGATCCCGGGGGTACAGATCCATAATAACATATAGAGTATATTTTCGTCAAGTACATCAAAAGTGTTGGTTTCAGAAGATGGAATTCTAATGTTTTTTCACCTGGGGATTAATCGGTTGTTGCGAGCGAACGAGCGGGGCGTGCTTTGGCGAAGCGATTCTTACGTGCAATCCTATTGGGAAATACGAGGGCATCTTTGAATACTCAAAGTTTCATATCCGAAGCAAGTTTTCAATGAAACCGCTCGAGTTTTGAGCAAAGCTGCTCTATCGGGTCGTATAGAATTGGTTTAAAGGCCTGAAAGAGAACGTTGTTCTGGGTGGGATTATACCTGTTGGTACCGGATTAAAAATTAGTGCACCGTTCAAGGCAAACAGAGATTTATTTGAAATCAAAAGAAGAATCTATTCGATTTGGAAATGAGAGATATTTTGTTACACCATAGAGAATATTTTGTTCTTACGGTCCCATTTCCATGAGACTCAGAACCATCGTTTACGCGATTTCATGATTCCTAAGAGCAGATCTTTTACTTTAACTATCTTTTCACTTTTACTATCTGTCTTAACTTAACTATCTGGTCCGAGTATTGATTTGGTAAAAAAAAAATACGTAATTAAAAGACATAATGGTTTGTACCATGTATCAAGGTTTATTCCCGGGGAATGTTCCATCGGAACATTATTTATTTCAAAGTATCTCCCTCGTCTCTTTGTTAAAAAGTTAAAAAAAAAAAGAAAAACAAAAGGCAGTGGGGGAAAAATGACAGAAGATCTTGAACCTCAAGTTGGAAGAGATGATGGAGCCGAGTTCCTTTTTGTCATGGTACTAAGAAATGGCAATCCTAGATGGCCCTTACATCTCTGCAAAGCGTAAAGGTATTCATATTACAAATCTCCAGAACGCTCGTTTTTTATCAGAAGCCTGGATTTATTTTTTGATGCAGCAAGTAGGGAACAAATTCTTAATTTTTGTGACAAAAATAAAAGCAGCGGATTCAGTATCTCACTGCAATAAGGGCCCGGTGTCATTATGTTAAGAAAAATGGCTGCGGTGGTATGTTAACGAATTGGTCTACGACTGCAACTATACTTGCAAAAGTTCAGGGATTTAAGAGCAAACAAAATATGGGGAAACTCAACCGTCTTCCCAAAAGAGATGCCGCACGGGTTGAAGAAAAATTATCTCCTTGCCACATATCTCGGCGGTATCAAATATATGACGGGATTGCCTGATATTGTGATCCATCGTTGATCACACGAAGAATATATGGCTCTTCGAGAATGTGAACTTTTAGGGATTCGACGATTTGTTTAATCGATACAACTTTTGACCCCGATCTCGCAGATATTTCGATCCCAGCCAATGATGACCTAAGCTTCAATCCGATTGGTTTCTTTACACCATTAGTATCCGCAATTTGTGAGGGCCGTTGTAGCTTATGAAAATCCGTTGATAGATTAAAATATAAGTTAATTATTTTGGGATTTTATAGATTTTATTGGATCGGTTACCATTCTTGAATTAAAAAAAGAAAAACAAAATGGAAATGTGGGCATTGGGATAATATGTTATGCTGTTATTGAATTCTTGGTATCCTAGTGTAATTTCTTGATTCCAAATAATACGATTGGATGAATACAATTAGTGAGTCAAGTTGGTGGTTGAGAATAGATGGTTGGCATCAAAATAATTTCTTTTTGAAGTTCAATTTTTGTTAGAGGACCATATGAATGTTATACCATGTCCAGTAAAACACTCAGGTTATACGTATATCGTGTGTAGAATTTAGGCCAACATTTCTATTGGCAAATAGGAGTGTTTACAAGTCCATGCCCAAGTCTTATCACTTCTTGGGTAGTAATTGCTTATCTTATAGGTTCGTGATCCTAGCTTGTTCGTAATCCACAAACCATCCGCCGGCCGGTCCAGAATTTCCGTTTCGAATATGTCCTTGAATTTCTTCGAGAGTTGAGCAAAACCCAGATTGGGGGGGGAGAAGAAGATGGTCGCTGGGTTCCCTTTATTGGAACTATGTTCCTATTTATTTTTGTTTCTACTGGTCGGCGCTCTTTTACCTTGGAAAATTATACAGTTACCTATGGGGAGGTTAGCTGCTCCCCGAATGATATAAATATACTGTTGCTTTAGCTTTACTCACGTCAGTCGCATATTTTTATGCGGTCTTAGCAAAAAAGGATTGGGTTATTTTGGGAAATACATTCAACCAACTCCACTACTTTTACCAATTACCATCCTAGAAGATTTCACAAACCCGTGTATCGCTTAGTTTTTCGACTTTTCGGGAATATATGGCTGATGAATTAGTATTGTCGTTCTTGTTTCTTTAGTCCCTTCAGTAGTTCCTATACCTGTCCATGTTCTGGATTATTTACAGTGGTATTCAGCTCTTATTTTTGCCACGTTTGCTGCGGCTTATATAGGTGAATCCATGGAGGGTCATCATTGCTACTTTCAAAATAGTCTTTTTATTATTATTATTAAGTATTTTATCCCAATTCTTGCATGGTTCAAGATAATCCAATTGGTTTGGAACATAATAACGTATTACTATTGACTAGAGTTTTAGGAGAAAAGAATGGACTGTATTACAGAATTGTAAAAAAAAAAGAAGGGTTGGGGAGGTTATACTAGATGTATGTAATGTCTATAAGCTCGGACCCCGTCTATGTTTCTAGGAATGATTCTCGAACCGATGTAATCTAAAAAAAATGCGGGTGGTTTACGTTTTTACGTTATGGAAGAAACAATATAATGGTCATATTAGAATGACAATTAGATCTTCTGAGTTATATGCTATCCCTATCATCCTATATACATCACTATATTCCATAATACTGCTATTACTTATTACATATCTATTACTATATTACATACTATTACTATTTTATAATCATAAACTTCTACTCTGTAATCATCTATAATCCTATACATAATATAATCCTATAATAATAATATAATAATAATATAATAATAATATAATAATAATATAATAATATAATAATAATATAATAATAAATACATAGAAGTAAATAAATATAAGTATAAAATAAGTATTAGTTAACATTAATAATTAGTTTAATATTAGTTTATAGCTAATATTAATAGTCATAGTAAAATATCTCGTATCATAAGTCTTAGTTAATATAAAAAATCATTATATTATATTATCGAATTATTGGTATTAATTTTACTATATATTGATATTGGTACTACTACATACTTTTATAATTACTACATATTGGATATATTATATTGATTTGTATTGGTATTAATTTTATTGGTATTAATTTGATTGATTTATTGCAGCTCACCTGCCTTTGTCACACTCCAGTTAGACGGATTTCAATATCATCCTTCTATGTTGTTCTGTTAGTTGTTGATTGATGAACAAAGAGATGACTCAAGAATGGTGTAGTAAAGAACGAAGAAGTTAATGAAGAGTGGTTCGAAACAAAGAAATACAATAGTAGAACTGTAGGCATATGGATTTACAAAACTCCATTATGTTAAAAACGAGTAGTTTTGATGATTCTGCTCAGTAATTTATATTAATCATTTCAATTCGGAGTTTTTAATTACTTCGGACCGCTGGGGGATCTTACTGCAAAATGATTAATATTCATTGGTTGATTGTATCATTAACCATTTCTTTTTTTTGTGGAGGAACTTACCATGAATCCACTGATGTTCTGCCGCTTCCGTTATTGCTGCTGGATTGGCCGTGGGGCGTTCTTCATTGGACCTGAGTTGGTCAAGGTACTGCTGCGGCCAGCTGTAGAAGGTATTGCGAGACAACCGAATCGAGGTAAATACGAGGTATTTATTGATTATTCTGTAGCTTTTATGGAATCTTTACATTGTACGGACGGGTCGTGGGCGTTAGCGCTTTTATTGCGCATCCTTTTTGTTTAATCCTAGAAATACACTAGAAAAAAGTACCTTTACATACTTTTTCCTTATTTTTTAACTTTAACTTGTAAACTTGGAATTGGCCCTTGCTTCTTCGAATTATATTTACACTTTACTTATAAATTACTTATTTGTTGAGACGATACGCCAGGAAGGGCTGATTTGAGGATGAGAATTACCAATTCTCTTGCTTCTTCCTTTCTGTCCACTATACTTAGTAACAATAGAAAACTTTTTTACTGTCATTGTTCCGAAGCGTTTCAACAAACGAAATGTTATCATTGATATGAGCTAAGACCTAAGTAAATATCTTATTGGAAACTTCTGAAATACTTCAAAATCGAAATTTCAACAAAATGATTTAATCTATGCCATTTAAATAAAGTGGAAATGAAATTAATAAAAAGAAATCGACAAAAAAGGCGAGTGAAGTGATACACAAAGAACTCTGTTCTTGTTAGTCCAGCCATAAGAGAGGGGAGCATATGAAAATGGTACTCGATTCTTTCGTTCTCTTTGGGTCCACTGGCATCCGCCGGGAGTTTCGGGTTAATACGATATTTTAGTCAACAATCCAATAAATCTAAGTTATTGGCTTGTGTATTGATTATTTTGGAAAGGGAGTGTGTGCGAGTTGTGTATTTCAAGAATAAGTTGGATCCAGCCACTGCACTTTGATTATGGTAGTTATAGGAGAATAGGACAACGGTGCACGTATCTCGACTAATTACTTCTGATAAATTAAGAAATCATATGTAGAACCAAGCATTTCGGTGACTTATTGGTAAAGCCACTTTGATTCTCCTATCAACCAAGTAAGGTGAGACATTACATGGTTAAAGCTAAATTGTTTAAAGTCCAGGTAACATGGTACTCTTTCTACCATTTCTACCACTACGTTAGTAACGAAATGGTTAAAAAAATAGTTGGTAATTTATTTGATTTGATATAGAACACTCATAGCTATAAAGAATTTAAACCATTTACTAGAAAAATGAGCACTTTGCTTTTTTTATCTAATGCCGAAATGACGACCTATGTATAAAAAAGAGGAATTTTTGGACTTGAAGAAACCATAAAAAATAATAATTATTATTTTCATTTTAAAAAATAAAATGAAATAAGAATTCTAAAAATTAAATGATAATAAAATAATCCAAAACAATATAAATAAAATCCAAATAAAGAAACAACTTTGCTGACAATTCGAGATTTTTGTCTGGTCTAGTCGGAAGAGTCCTCCTGATATTCTGGTCTTGTATCAGTTTTTACATCTTGAATACAAACGCCAAAGAGAGGGTAGCTCATTACAGGTAAAAAAGTATATGGGCATCCCCTACCATAAATAAAAATAAATAATTGAGCGTGATAGCCCAAATGAATCGAAATCTTCATGTTTGGTTCGGGAAGAGATCATGGAAGTTTTGAATTAATGGTAAGATAATCTACTTTCATTAAGATTTATTAGATATCGAAACAGAGGATTTTGAATACTATTCGCAATTCGGAAGAATTACGTAAAGGGGCCATTGAGCAGCTCGAAGAGCCCGGGCTTCGCTCGTAAAGTGGAATGGAGAGCAATGATCGAATGAATGGATCTCTGAAATGAACGAGAAAAACCAATTTGATTAATTGGCCCACCCCCCACCCCCTAGTAATGTTTTTTTTTGGAACAATTAGACAGTTACAAAAATGAAACCCTTCATTTGAACAACAAAGAGCGATTAATCAGGTCCGACAACGAGTTTTCCAACAACCTACAATGATCTCTAGGAACTCTGAATAGTTCTTGAATGAGCGAGTTACATTTCCGTCCGATCCGTGTAGATTTGGCATTCTCCCGGGCCATGCAAGAATAACTTATAGGCCCTTCTTCTTTTTTTTTATTTATATTTAGGCATTATTTTTTTTCTTTTCCTTCTAAAAGAATAAAGAAACACGAATGCTAATTGTAACTCCTTCAGCCGACCTAAATTAGTAATATTATTCGTGAGCGATTGAACAATAGATAGAAATAAAGATTGTTAATAGCCGTACCGTACTTCAAGTGGCGACGGAATTGCTCGTGTCATGGTCTGAGAGTAATGGCAGGTGAATTAAGTAGAGTTTCAAGAGGGTACAATAGCATTGCTCTGAATTTTGGATCAATAATGTTGGCGTTTGTATTAATGGTGATGGTTTGTGATACACTAGGGAATTTCTGTAAAACAACAGTACGAATTGCTCAGATACGTGTGAGTGAGGGTTCTTTGGGTCGTGTTATATGCTTCTGGCAAACCTATTGATGGAGAGTGAAATTTCAGCTTCTGAATCTCGGTTATTGAATCTCTGCCCCAGGTATTTATTTTATACGTTCTGTATATGTCCTCTTCAAACGGGGCTTATTGCCATTGTTCGATGATCCCTATCGACGCTGTCAGCGAGAATTAATTATTGGGGACAGACAGACCGGCAAACATCCGTAGCCCAGATCCTATTCTCAATCAAATGTCAAAATGTAATCTGTGTTATGTACTATTGTTCAAAAGCTCTTCTGTGGCTCCGGTAGTGACTACGTTCCCCAAAGGGAAAGGGGCGATGGATTATACTATTGTGGTGCCGAACGGCGGGATTCACCTGCTTCCTTACAATACCCTTCGCTCTTAACGGGATCGGCTCTGCTGAGTTTTTTTTTATGTATCGTGGACAACATACTTTAATAATTTATGATGCTCTCGCCAACATGCACAGCTTATAGCGCCAAATGTCCTCTCTCTTCTATTAGAAACCTCCTCGGTCGTGAAGCTTACCAGGCGATTTTTTTCTTTGCATTCCACGACTTTGGAAAGATCCGCAAATCAAATTCTAGTTTAGGTGAAGGAGTCTGACCGCTTTAACCATAGTTTAGACTCAATCTGGAGACGTTTCAGCTTATATTCCTACTATGTAATTTCCCATTACGATGGCAAATATTCTTATCTGCCTATCTCTTCAATGCGGTAACTCCGACCTGCTATTAAGGTGGGTATTTCCGTTTCTAGAGTAAGATCCGCAGCTCAATTAAAGCCATGAAACAAGTCTCCGGCAATCAAAAGTGGAACTAGCGAATTCCCGATTTAGAAGCCGTTGCACAATTCCTCTGATCTCGATAAAGCTACTATAATCAATTGGCAAGAGGTCAACGATACGACGAGTTGCTTAAACATCCACTCCGACCCTCTCGGAGTGGAGAAACATATAGCTACTATTTATACCGGAGCGAATGATATCTTGATCCGCTAGAAATTGGACAGGTAAAGAAATTTCCCTCAGTCATTACGTAGCTACTTTAAAAAACAATAAACCTAAATTCCAAGAAATTAATATCTTCTAACCAAGACATTCACCGAGAAGTAGAATTTCTTTTGAAGGAATCTATTCAAGACCAGCTGAACTGTTTTTACTTTCAGAACAAACCAATAAATTTTTTACTTTTATTCTATTCTTGGTATATTCTATTCTAGTACAAGGTAATCATTGAGAAATATTTCTGTATTCGATGCATTCAAAAGGGTTTCTGGCATAGCCATTTTAAAATAGATGGAAAAATTGCGTCCAATAGGATTTGAACCTATACCAAGGTTTGTTAGAAGACCTTGTCCTATCCTAGACAATGACGCTTTTCGATTCCTATTTTATTTTTTTGTATCTTACTTCTTTTGTTCGGATAAAATAAATAACCGGAAAATTAGGGAATAAAGAATGCATATCTATGATGGTGCATGTATGTATAATCATAATACGATGTATAATCCATAATAAGGAAATATAGAGATCGAAATATAGAGCGGTATCGGGAATCGAACCCCTCGTTAGCTTTGGAAGGCTAGGGTATAGTCGGACGTGCGGAATCACTTTTACGTCTCTAATTTCAAAACCGAACGTAAATTTTGATTTCCACATCGGCTCCTGTGGATGGAAGATTGATGTATTCCTAGGAGAAAATTAGATCCCTAACATCTAGTCACCTTTCTGTCTGAATGTAGCCAAAACTACTCGCTTCTAATGATCCCTCTAGAGTAGATGGATTATACCAATCCGTCTAGTCTAGTTACTTCGTTCCCTATTTTCCGCCGCGTATCCCGAGGAAAAGAATTTGGTTCCACCGAGCTGACAAACAATATGCTGGCGGGGTCTAGTAACCAAAACCACCCTTTTCTACTGGTTGGCCTTCAATTTCCCTTTTACAACACCAAAATTGAAGATCTAGTTAACATTGGAAATAATTTTGTATCTTCATCCATAGATCCTTTATTCATACTCATTCATTGAAGATTGATCCAATTCAACAAAAATTATGGTTCACGACTTCCTAGACTAATCCTTTTCTTAGTCCTATTTCGAAAATAGAATTTCTAATTGGACTTTGGATACAACGTGAGAATGTATGTTCTTCCTCAACATCATTGAGAGGTAAAGGATTAAACCCTTTAGAAATAAAGTTTTTGATCCGGAGTATGCCCAAAAACCGAAGACCCCCTTAACTTTTAATTGTTATTTAGAACGAATCACACTTTTACCACAACTATACCCGCTTACTATCCTTATTGTATAGTGAATGGACTATTTGTCGAACAAGGGAGAGGAACGCTCAGATTAGCATATCAATTCTAACGTTGACACATATTTAGTCCGCCAGCCGGACTTAAATGCGAAGAGGCACAAAGCCTTTTCTCAATAACATATATAAATTTTACAAAACGGTATAAAGTTAACTTATACTTTTCCTTTGCTGAGGATTCCTGGCATTCCTCGGTCTGTCTGAAGGGGTCATTGAGCTGGACAAAAAAGGGTACTACTGGCCGGCCATACTTAACTAGACCAGCCGGGAAAATACTTTCGTACAAATTAAAGAAATAGGTTTTTCTTTCCTATGGAGATACTGTTTCGAATTTATCTAAATGGAATCTTGATCAAATTCCGTTCTTGAACTTACTCTTAACTTACTAAAATGAAACTTAAATTAAAATTCATAAAAACTAAATGAAATCTATAATTACTTAATAGTAAATTAACTTATATAACTCTAACTTAATATAAATATAATTATAAATTTCCTTAAAATATCCTTAAATATATTAGATAATTACTTAATTATATAATGGTACTTATTATTAATAGATAGTATAATATTTAAATCATTTATAATATTTTAAATTATATATTTCAGACCTTTTTTTATTACATAAAAACCTTTAATTTGTTGTTTCTTGACTTTATTGAAAATAAAATTTCAATTCCTTTAACCTTAATTAGATTAGATTTATGAATATTAAATGTTTAATATTAAAATTTTTAATTATTCATTGTATTTTTTAAATTTCATCTGGTAATGAAATCTATTATAATTAGTATGAAAATCTATCCTATAGTTAGAATAATTTTAATAGAAGGTCATATTTCTAACGATATGTTATAATTATAAGGTTAAATCGTATAAATGTTTAATATCTTTCTTAATAAAATGTTTAATATATTTTTAATATCTTTTTAAATAAAATGTATATCGTTCTTACTAAAAATATTATATTAAGTCTTCTTAAACTTAATAATTAATATCTTAAAGAAAAACTTGTTTCTTTTTATTTTTTGCTTTTTTATTTAATGCAATTTTCATGAAATAGGTTAATTTCAATTTCATTTGAAATTTATTGAAATTTCCAATTGATTTAAATTGGCGGAGAGAGGCTGAGTGGACTAAAGCGGCGGATTGCTATCGTTGTCCGAGTTATTCGTACCGAGGTTCGATCCCCCTCTCAGCCCGCTCTATTACTTGATACTGTCGATTCGAAGGGGAATTCGATTCTTTATTTTTTAGAGGTAAAGTGAATATAGGAATCGATAAATAATAAGAAAAAATTAGAAAACAAAGAAAACTCAAAAATTTTTTTATTCCTCAAGTCAGGATTACGGCCGGATCATTAGATTAAGAATCCGAAGATGAAGAGAGAAACAAAGAATATCACTACTGTGTAAACAAAGAGTTTGAGAGTAAGCATTACACAATCTCCAAGATAAGATCATTTTAGAAAAAGGGAATAGATTACCTATTTTTCTTTTATCACTATACTATTTTGTTTGATTTGACTCATACCCCAAAATTAAGTTTTTTGATTTGAAAAGAAAAAAGAAAGCACTTTTACGAATTTCTTTGTAATAAAGATTTTGATTCCTTCCTCACCAAAATTTTCGGTCATATCACAATTAGTATTGTAGGGGACCTAGAAAACTAAGGAAACTCCTTACTCACCGAAAGGTCAGATACGGTAAAGAACTGATCAAAATTAATCGCCGCGGTTTACTCAATAGACAGAATTCCATTTTGAATCGAGGTTATAATTCTAAGGGGAAGAACTAGCCGATTTATCCATTTTATAAATGGTTTTGTCGAATAAATCTGAATTGGATTTGGCAAAGTATTAAGATTTTATCGAAAACTTACAGCGCTTGCCAAACAACGGCTAAGAGAAAAAAGAGGACAGGTATGACGGCATAACATATCGATTGGATGAAAAACGGCATAACTTCAAGCAATTTGGCAAAGAAAAAACTATTCGAATAAAGGACAGCCACGCCCCATTTTTCCTGTTTGCACTAGTCAGACTATTATTATTGTATTAGTTATTGTCAATCCCCAACCCCCCCCCCCCCCACCAAAAAAAAAATACATAATACTAATAAAAATATGGGATATTTTTTTTGTTGCTAGTATTCAACCCATGTAGATTAGATATGAA
>PYDT01000089.1:0-5000 GCA_004837865.1 Musa balbisiana
AAATATGGAATTGCCAAAGGATCAATAGGAAATGATACTCTAATCATATAACTATAATGAAATATACATCAAACCAACATTTATCGAATGGAAAGAGTCCAGAAGAAATGGTATTGATCCTCTTTTTTCTCGAACCGGAGATCCTGAAGCGGGATCCTGATTAATAGATACAAATGGTCCAATGAGGACAATTTCAGGAAACATTTTTGACATTTCAGTTTCTGAACAGAAGAACCGTTTTCAAGTAGTGTTCGATCGGTTACGTATTAATCAATATTCGATTGATTGGTCCGAGGCTATCGACAAACAAAATTTGTCTAAGTCACTTCGTTTCTTTTTGTCCAAGTCACTTCGTTTCTTTTTGTCCAAGTCACTTCGTTTCTTTTTGTCCAAGTCACTTCGTTTCTTTTTGTCCAAGTCACTTCCCCTTTTTCTTTGGTTGAGTATCGGGAATATCCCCTTCATAAGGTCCGAGATCCACAGCCGTAATTTGAAAGTCGAATGATCAACTCCGCACTCAGTTGTTAGAATCAATAGGTGTTCAAATCGTTTCATTTGAATAAATTGAAACCCTTCTTATTGGATGATCATGATACTCCCAAGACCGGATTCTTTATCCAGGAGGAACAACATTACCATTTTGTTCAAAAAGATACCAGAGTGGTGATTGACTCATTCTATCCTAGAATATCGCAGAAATCCTTGATAACAGCATGAATTCCTATTTCTCAATGATATTCCATGATCGAGACCATTGGCTGAATCCCGTGAAACCATTTCATAGAAGTTCATTGTATCTTCTTTTTATAAAGCAAATCGACTTCGATTCTTGAATGATCCAAATCACTTCTGGTTCTATTGTAACAAAAGATTCCCTTTTTATGTGAAAAGACCCGTATCAATAATTATGATCTTACATAGGACATTCCTCACTACCTTGTTCATTCGCAACAAAATATTTTCTTCGTGCGTCGGTAAAAAAAAACATATTTTTTGGAGAGAGAGACTATTTCACCAATCGAGTCACAGGTATCTAACATATTCTACCTAAAGATTTTCCACAAAGTGGTGACAAAACGTATAACTTGTACAAATCTTCCGTTTTCCAATTCGATCCGAGCCATTCGTTCGTAGAGCTATTTACTCGATCGCAGACATTTCTGCACACCTCTAACAGAGAAACAAAGAGTCAATTTTGGAAGAACTTATTGTCAGCCTCTTTCAGATATGAATCTATCTGATTCAGAAGGGAAGAACTTGCATCGGTATCTCAGTTTCAATTCAAACATGGGTTTGATTCACACTCCATGTTCTGAGAAATATTTACCATCCGAAAGAGGAAAAAAAAACGGAGTCCTTTCTCTAAAGAAATGCTTTTGAGAACGCAGATGTATAGAACCTTTCAACGAGATAGTGCTTTTTCAAATCTCTCAAAATGGAATCTGTTCCAAACAAAATGGAATCCGTTTCCCAACTATATTCCATTGTTTCCTTACTCTTATTCGACAGAGTGCAAATATCTAAATTTCACCCTTTTAGATACTTTTTCAGACCCATTGTCGATACTAAGTCGTCACAAATTTGTATCCATTTTAAAATTTGTATCCATTTTTCATGATATTATGCATGGATCAGATATATCATGGCCAATTCCTCAGAAGATTCTTCCACAATGGACTCTGATAAGTGAGATTTCGAGGAGTGTTTACAGAATCTTCTTCTGTCCGAAGAAATGATTCATCGAATAATGAGTCACCACACCGTTCCATTGATATGGACACATCTGAGATCAACAAATGCTCGGGAGTTGGAGTTCCTCTATTCAATCTTTTTCCTTCTTCTTGTTGCTGGATATCTCGTTCGTATACTCTTCTCTTTGTTTCCCAAGCCTCTAGTGAGTTACAGACAGAGTTAGAAAAGATCAAATCTTTGATGATTCCATCATACTGATTGAGTTGCGCAAACTTTGGATGGGTATCCTACATCTGAACTGAATTCTTTCTGGTTAAAGAATCTCTTTCTAGTTGTTCTGAAACAATTAGAGATTCTCTGGAAAATACGGGGTTTTGCTTTTGCTTTTGGTGGCACATGCTATTGGTCGCTTGTGGGGTCAAATCAATACGTTCTAAGAAATATTTGAATATCAATCTCATCGATCCTCTAATACACTCAAATCCCATCAATCTCATAAATATACCAATCCCTCATCGAATCACTTTTTCGAGAAATACGAGACACTAAGTCCGTACAGTAAGAATCTTTCATTGATAAGAAAAAGAAACAAGTGACGGTATTGATTGATGAGAAAATAGAATCCTGGTCTCGAACAGTGATTCGATTGAGGAATGAAGAAAGAGAATTCTTGGTTCAGTTCTCCACCTTAACGACAGAAAAAGGATTGATCAAATTCTCATTGAGTCTTACTCCTAGTGATCATTTATACAAGATGCCTCTGTTATCAATATTGACCAAAAAGCCGGGATCAATTTACTTACGATACGTAGTTGACAGTATATAAGGATTATGAGTTCAATGGATCCTGTTTACCGAAAACTGATATTCCTCTCAGTATCAGGACACTTACTTCTTCACAAACCTCGTGTGGGCTAATCGTGTCATTTCCCATCTCATGAAAAACCCGTTTCGCTCCCTTAGCCCTATCCCCTTCTAGATATGTTTAGTGATAGGTTCTATCGAACTGTGACGATCCTCATTGGTCAATCTGCGACAAACCCCTATGTTCCTTTCATTACGGTATTTCCGACAAGTTCCCGGATGACAAGCTAAAGATTTATTTATTGTGATCTCGATTTTGTGATAGTGATAGTTACGATATACGTATGATGATAGTGACGATATCGATATTGATGATAGTGACGATATCGATATTGATGATGACCCTTGATACGGAGCTGCTAACTATGTATATGACGCCGAAAATAGACGATTTGATATCACCTTTCAATTCGAATTAGCAAAAGCAATGTCTCCTTGCATAATATGGATTCCAAACATTCATGATCTGTATATGAATGAGTCGAATTACTTATCCCTCGGTCTATTAGAGAACATCTCTCCGAGATTGTGAAGATGTTCCACTAGAAATATTCTTGTTATTGCTCGCCTCATATTCCCCAAAAAGTGGATCCCGCTCTAATAGCTCCGAATAAATTAAATACATGCATTAGATACAAGGCTTCTTATTCCGCAACAACGAAGCACGTTTCCATTCTTCATATACTAGGGGATTCACTTGAAAAGAAAATGTTCCATACTAACGGATTGGGGTCCATAACCATGGTTTCCATGTACGAGATCTTGTAGCACTTATCCATGAGGCCCTATCAATTAGTATTACACAGAGAAATCAATTATAGAAACTCACCAATTATATTAGCTCTTCATAGAACAAACTTGTGGGATTTGCGACCCGGTAAATCGGTTCAGGTCATTGGATCCTTTTCTATCAGATAGAGAAGGGCTGTTGCACAAAATGTACTTCTAGTAATTGCCCCATAGATCCTATAAGCTATCTAGTATGAGAATAGATCAGAAGTTGATCTTATTTTTACAATGTACTTCGCACTTGGACCATTGAAGAATTAACGATACTTCTTTATCTTTTGAGTTGTTCTGCCGGATCGGTCGCTCAGATCTTTGTCTTCACCCGGACCTGATGAAAAAAATCGGATCACTTCTTATAGATTCGTTGAGAATGATTCTGATCTAGTTCATGGCCTATTAGAAGTAGAAGGCGCTCTGGTGGGACCTCACGAACGAAAAAGATTGCAGTCAGTTTGATAATAATCGAGTGACATTACTTCTTCGGTCCGAACAGTTAGATATGATGCAAACAGATCTTGTTCTATCGGTGATCAGAGATTTCTATATGAAAAATACGAATCGGAGTTTGAAGAAGAGGAAGAGGTCGTCGACCTGCAACAGATAACGTAGGATTTATTCAATCACATAGTTGGGCTCCTAGAATTGGGCGCCCCTTGTGCAAACTATGCTTGGATTGAAAAGCCCACTTTTCCTATCGGGCTCCGGGGCAAGCTGCCCGTTTCTCTGAAGAGGATGACTTCAGAGACGTTCGGATTTTCTGCGAGTGCACCAATGCAGTACCAGACACTAGATAGATCTTCAAGAACAAGGCTTTTTTCGAGTAAGCCAATTCATTTGGGACCCTGCGATCCATTCTTTTCCGTATTCAAAGATCAGCCCTTTGTCTCTGTGTTTTCACGTGGAATTCTTTTGCAGATGAAGAGATGTCAAAGGTGCTTATTACTTCCCAAACAAAACCGTCTACATCTATTTATAAATGTCCTGGTTCAGCAGATAGCGCATATAAAAGGTTACTTCGAATTGTTGATTCATCGCCAGAGATGGCTTATAAGGCAATAGGTCCATTACGAAATGGATTCTTTCCTTTGAAATACTCATATTATCCGAGAGGTATCAGTATTTATCAAATCTGTTCATCTAACGGAACGCTATTGGATCAAATAACAAAGACAATGTTGAGAAAGGGATGGCTTTTTCTCGGATGAAATGAAACATTTGATTCATGTACAGAGAAAGATTTCCCATTCCTTACCAAAGAATGTGGCCATGAAAAGGGATAATTGGAACATGATTGGCCGGGTGTATAGTCGTGGCAACATTTTTTATTCCATATTTTGGACCTTAGCTCCATGGAACAATATGCTACTGCTGAAACATTGAAGATTGAAATCTTAGATCAAAACACTATGTATGGATGATATGAACTGCCTAAACCAGAATTCTTGAACGGCGAACAACCAGAGTCTATTACTCACTACATCAAACAATTTCCATTAATGAAACCATGTAAATCCATCGGAAAATAAAAAATAACGCAATGTCCGATGAAATACTGTTGGCTATCTGCGCCAATAACGAATCATTGGTTTAACTGAATAACTAAAGAAAATAGATAGACCTTTCTCTTCGTCTCAGGTCGATGGATCTTCTCAATT
>PYDT01000089.1:15000-21956 GCA_004837865.1 Musa balbisiana
CTTCCCAAAAGCATCGATGATCTCTCTCAGATTGGTTGGATCGTAGGTGCGATTACTTTACTTCACGGTCGAGGTCTCTGGTTCAAGTCCAGGATGGCCCAGCTGCGCCAGGGAAAAGATAGAAATCATCTGACTCTTTCAGCATACTCACTTGGCTCGGGGATATACCAGTTGGTAGAGCTCCCTCTTTCAATTGGGTCGTTGTGGGGGGGGAGGGGGGGACGGGGCGATTCCGGGTTGGATTCTAATTGTCCAGGCTGTATGATAGTATCTTTACCTGACCCGGTTGTGCTCACTTTTCTAAGTAATGGGAAGAGCCGAAACATGCCACTGAAAGACTCACTGAGACAAAAGGATGGGCTGTCACGACCGTAGAGGAGGTAGGATTGGCATTTGGTCAATCTGTATGATCTAACATGGACATAGTTGGAGTCGGCGCTCTCCTAGGGTTCCCTCATCTGGGATCCCTGGGGACGAGATCATTTCCCTTGCGATAGCTTATCACTATCTCCTTCAACCTTGGAGCGAAATGTTGAAAATGAAGGAAATCCATGGACCGACTCCCGTCTCCACCCCGTAGGACTACGAGATCACCCCAAGGACGCCTTCGGCAATCCGTGTCACTGCCCGACCTATACCCTGTTCAATAAGTTAACGCTAGTGTCCGCTTCCGGTTGGGCAGTAAGGTCGCAAAAAGGAAGGGCAAGCACTCGTTCCTAAAACCGCATTCTTAGACCAAGAGTCGGGCGGAAAAAGGGGGAGAGCTCTCCGTTCCTGTTCTCCTGTATCTGATTCTCCGGAACCACAAGATCCGTAGAATGGGATTCCAACTCAGCACCTTTTGAGATTTTGAGAAGATGTTGCTCTTTGGAGAGCACAGTACACCCGAAAGTTTAAGCTGTGTTCGGGGGTTATTTCTATCGTTGGCCTCTATGGTAATTATCGGGATCCTGGGCGGTGGTTTACCCTGGGGCGGATCAAGCGGTCGGTCCCGCTTACTCCCGCCCGTGACCTTAGCGGATACTATGATCACCAATTCGGCAGTTCGATTTATGATTGTATCATCATTGACGTTGATAAATCCTTCTATTTAGCAGTCACCTTAGTATGGCATAGCCTTAACGTTAATGCGAGGTTCAAACGAGGAAAGGCTTACGGTGGATCTAGCACCCAGAGACGTGGAAGGGCGTACAGCGACGAATGCTTCGGGTAGTTGAAAATAACATAGATCCGGAATTCCCGAATCGGTCAACCTTTCGAACTTCTGCTGAATCCAGGGCACGCAAAGACAACCTGGCGAACTGAACCATCTTAGTACCAAGGAAAAGAAGCAAAAGCGATTCCCGTAGTAGCGGCGAGCGAAATGGATCAGCCTACACCGTGAAACTGGTTTGTGGAGAGCAATAAGTCTCGTGCTGCGAGGCGAAGCGGTTGAATGATGCTGCACCCTAATGGCGAAATTCCTTATCCGAAAGCTCACTAGCTTACGCTCTGCCCAGTAGCATGGGGGCACGTGGAATCCGTGTGAATTCAGCATGACCACCTTGCAAGGTAAATACTCCTGGGTGAACCGATAGCGAGTATTACCGTGAGGGAAAGGTGAAAAGAACCCCCTCGGGGAGTGAAATAGAACATGAAACCGTGAGCTCCCAAGCAGTGTGGAGGAGAATGGGATTCTGACCGCGTGCCTGTTTAAGATGACCGGCGCTCATATTGGCTTTGTTAAGGGAACCCACCGTAGCCGTAGCGAAGCGAGTCTTCATCGGGCGTTGTCACTGCGTTGGACCCGAACCTGGTTTATCTATCCATGAGCGCCCTCTCAACCAGGCTGAAGCTTGGGTGAACTAGGGTAGTCCCGAACCGACTGATGTTGAAGAATCAGCGATGAGTTGGGGTTGGGGTATGCCACTCGAACCAGGCTACTGGTTCCCCCGAAATGCGTTGAGGCCAGCAGTTGCCTGGACATCTAGGGGTACAGCACTGTTTCGGTGCGGGCCGCGAGAGCGTTACCAAATCGGGCAACCTGAATACTAGATATGACCCAAAAATAAGAGGGATCAAGGTCGGCCATGAGACATGGGGGATAAGCTTTTCATCGTCGAGAGGGAAAACAGCCCGGATCCCCAGCTAACCCCTAAATGCCGCCAGTGATAAGTGGGTAGGGTGCAGAGACAGCCCGAGTTTGCCGTAGAAGCAGCCACCCTTGAAAGAGTGCGTAATAGCTCACTGACGAGCGTCGTCTTGCGCCGAAGATGAACGGGGCTAAGCGATCTGCCGAAGCTGTGGAGTAAAAATGCTCGGTAGTGAGTCGGTCCCGCCTTAGATCGAAGCAACGCGCAGCAGTGTGGACGAAGCGGAAGTGAGAAATGTTCGGCTTGAGTACGCAACATTGTGAGAATCAATGCCCGAAACCTAGGGTTCCTCCGCAAGGTTCGTCCCCCCCCCCCCCCCCACGGAGGGTGAGTCCAGGGCCTAAGATCAGGCCTAAAGGCGTAGTCTATTGGCAACATGTGAATAATTCTGGCCTCCCCCTTTTTGGTCCCGAGAACTGAGGAGGCTGTTACCGAAGGATGGTATCGTTCAAGGACGCAAGGTGACCTTGCTTTTCAGGGTAAGAAGGGTAGTAAATGCTCGATCCAATGTCCGAGTACCAGGCGCTTACGGCGCGGTAAGTAACCCATGCCATACTCCCTGAAAAGCTCGAACTACCTTCAACAAAGGGTACCGTACCCGAACCGACACAGGTGGGTAGGTAAGAGACTACCTAGGCGCGAGACAACTCTCTCTCCAGGAACTCGGCAAAATTGCCCGTAACTTCGGGAAAAACAAAAAGGAAAAAAAAGTGGTGCCCCTCACCAATGGTTGTCGCAGTGACCAGGCCCGGGCGACTGCTTTCCAAAACACAGGTCTCCGCCCAAGTCCGTAAGACCATGTATGGGGGCGGACGCCTGCCCAGTGCCGGAAGGTCAGGAATTTGGACCTGATGACAGGGGAGCCGGCGAGCCGAAGCCCCGGTGACCGGCGGCCGTACCTCTAACGGTCCTAATAGCGAATTCCTTTTCGGGGGTACGTTCCGACCCGCACGAAAGGGCGTAACGATCTGGGCCTCTCTCCGGATAGAGGCTCGGGTGAAATCACATGTCTGTGAAGATGCGGACTACCCGCAACCTGACAGAAAGACCCTATGAAGCTTTACTTTCCCTGGGATTGGCTTTGGGCCTGTCCTGCGCAGCTAGTGGAGAGGCGAAAGGCTCCTTCCGGGGGGGCCCCTAGCCAATCAGTGAGATACCACTCGTGGAAAGCTCGAATCTCACCTTGTGTCAGGACCTACGGGCCCAGGGACAGTCCTCAGTAGACATTTCCATGGGGCTTAGGCCTCCCAACAGGGAACGGAGGCGTGCAAAGGTTTCCGCCTCGGGCCGGACTGAGATTGGCCCTCTGTAGTGCAAAGGCAGAGGGAGCTTGACTGCAAGACCCACCCTTCGAGCAGGGACTTCAAGTTCTGCCTTAGTGAATCACGGTGCCGAGTGGAAGGCCGTCGTCTCAACGTATAAAGTTCCTCTAGGATAACATGCTGATCTTCCCAGAGTTCACATCGACGGGAAGGTTTGGCACCGTCGCTGTTCGGCTCTTCGCCACCTGTGGCTGTAGTATGTTCCAATGGTTGGGCTGTTCGCCCATTAAGCGGTACGTGAGCTGGTTCAGAACGCGTGAGACAGTTCGGTCCATATCCGGTGCGGGCGTTAGATCATTGTAGAGGACCTTTCCCGAGTACGAAGAGGACTGGGAAGGACGCACCTCTGTTGTACCATTATCCGTGCCCACGGTAACGCTGGGTAGCCAAGTGCTGAGCGGATAACTGCTGAAAGCATCTAGTAGCAAGCCCACCCCAAATGAGTGCTCTCTTATTCCGACTTCCCCAGAGCCCCCGGTAGCACAGCCGAGCAGCGACGGGTTCTCTGTCCCTGCGGGATGGAGGACAGAATATTGAGAATCCAAGATAGTCACGGCGAGAACGAGCCGTTTTATCATTACGATAGTGTCAATGGAGTGGCAGGTGTGTAGCAGCGAGGCATCCTAACAGACCGCGAGATTGAACCTTTGTCCTACACGACCTGATTCAATTCCGATCAGGCCCTCGCCCCTATTTTCATTGTTCAACTGTTTTGACAACATGAAACCAAAAGCGCTGCCCTCCCTCTCTATCGATCCAAGGGATGAGGCAGAGGTCCTTTGGTTTCCTTCCAGTCAATAAATTGGGGCCTCACATCACTACCAATATGCTTTTTCTCTCATGCCTTTCTTCGTTCATGGTTTGGTTCGTATCTGGTGTCCAGGCTAGAGGAACCATCACCAATCCTCCAACTTGGTGGTTTAAACTCTACTGCTGTGCGATACTGTAGGAGGCCTGCGGCAAAATAGCTCGACGCCAGAATGATAAAAACGCTTAACACCCCTTATTTTACTTTTTCCATATTTGAAAAATTAAAGAGATAAAATAAAACTGCAAAGGTCGTCCTTATTTCAAAACCCCAATTATCCATCTCTTCTCATCACTTCACACCTCGGAACGCACTTTCTATTTTCTTATAGATAAGGAGAAACGCGCTTTCACATCTTTCTAACCCGAAATGAAATGGCTTGGAGGCGAGGAACGTTCCGTTTTGAGGTATCCCGGGAACCGATCCACGTGGACGGGGTGGGCTGTAGCTCCAGGATGAGGCCCGTGGCTCGAACCACGGTGTCCGTTGGTCGAACCCTCCTCCCACACCTTCCCTTTTGTCGAATGGAATGGCCTACTTTTCTTTTTATTTATCGTGAAGATTCGATCATTACAATATAGTAACCAAACCGATATCAGCATATTTGTGTTTTACTCCCCGTAACGCTTCCTCGCCAGTCTTGGGCAGATAAGCAGGCAAGTCCAAGTATAGTATCATAGCAAAACTGCGTTTCCTCGTCATTATATTTTGCTCGCGGTAAGTTTGGCCTATCGGGAAATCGATGACTGCATCTTTGATGCACTGCTAGTACTCACTGAGAATTCTGAATTGGCATTTACAAGTATTATCCCGGATCTACGCCGGGTGATGGACGGCGATCTCAAATATCGTAGAACAGAAGTGATACATGAATAGAATGCAAATTAGACACAAAGACAGCGAACGGTTTACTACTCCTAACCGTCACAGCATCCCTTTAATTCCCTTCTTCATTTTCTTTAATTAAGAATGAAATCAAATCTCGCCCAAGTAGGATTTCGAACCTACTACCAGTCCGTTAACAGCCACCGTCTTCGACCACTGAGCTACTGAGGAACAACGGGAGATTCCCGACCTCAGAGAGGTAAACCCCGTTCTCACCCATGAACAATATGAGTCCCGCAGCTTCCTCGTACTCCCGTAACTTCTCGTAGTGGCTCCGTTCCGCCTCATTTCAAGGGAAACTCAAGGGGGTCGCGATCCTTATATTTCCATCTATATCCCAATTCCATTTCTTTAATACCCTTTGGTGTCATGCATAAGAGAGTCTCAATTAATAGTCTATCGGTTTTCTATCTATGGATTAAGAAATCATCATATAATATCAAGACTTGTAATAGAAAAAAAAGGGGGTTTGTGATGATTTTTAAACTTTTCTAACTGGGTAATTTATTATCCTATGCATGAAGATAATAACTTCCGGTCGTTTTGTCTGACTCTATTATGGATTCTGACCCACATTCGATCCATAGGGCCCTCTTCTCTCTTCCGTCTTCGAGCTCGGTTATGGAAGGGAACCGAGAAGGCGGGTATCAGCACAACTGTTTTTAATACGGGACACTCATATGTTCATATCGATCTATTATTCGCCCTGCTCTAGCCTTGGTAGACCTCTACAATAACTGTCCTAGTTCTACCCTATCTTTTGTTCATTTCTTCTGGAACAATCACAAAACTTTTTTGATTATTGTTCTACACCAGAAATCATGCGTAATTCAGCATTCGGACTTTTTTTCTGAATATCTCATTTTTCAATTATTCAACCATTTCCTTTTACCAAGTTAACGTTAGCCAGATTCACCATTATATGTTTCGATGCAACACCAAGATGTATTTGTACACACGTAGTTTTTATTTTTTGTTAATTGTTACATTTTCTTCATGATGGGTTGGATTGGTATTATTCTGATCGCAAATCATTCTACATTCGTCTAAATCTAATAGGTACCTTGCTAAATCTAATAGGTACCTTGTGTCCGAATGAGAAATTCTATGTGCTCCGAATTTTTAGTATCTCTGAGTATCACTAGTGTCTACTATTTAGGCAGAATGCCGCGCCTATTGTCACTAAGAAACTGAAAGAACCTCATAAATCAGAAAAGTCAGAAAGTCAGAAAAGAGAAGGGCTAGCAAGGAGGACGAAGCGAGGTAGAAAGGGTGAAGAAAGGCGGGGGGGAATGTAAAAGTGAGAATAAAGCGATGTAGAAACAACTTCCTAAAGGAATAGACTAACAGTACAGAGGACCACCGAAAAAGACCCTTCCCTTTATTTCGGAGAAAAGGAGGATCCGGCCAAAAAGATGAAACGAAGAGATCCGAGTGAATGTAATCGTATTAAACAGATACTCTAGGGAGGAATGTGTTTATGTGGTTGCTAAATAACGATTTAATAACGATTTTGTGGCTCCAGAATGTTCAGTTGTAGGGTTCCTACCTATTATCTGGGATATACCAAGAGAGAGGTACGGTATAATGAGGCTACTATGAAATATGTACTCATGGGTGGGGGCAAGCTCTTCTATCTGGTTATGGTTTCTCTTGGCTAGAGGTCATCGGGCGGGAGATCGAGCTTCAAGAAAAGTGCATGGTTATCAATACACAAATGTATAAACTCCCCAGGGAATTTCAAATGCGCCTATATCCATCACGTAGGAATGGGTTCAAGCTTTCCCCAGGCCCCTTTTCATCAATGGA
>PYDT01001858.1:0-21945 GCA_004837865.1 Musa balbisiana
TAGACGGGGTCCGAGCTTATAGACATACATACACTGTCTAACCTCCCCAACCCTTCTTTTTTTTTTTTACAATTCTGTAATACCGTCCATCTTTTCTGCCTAAATACTCTAGTCATATAGTAATACGTTTATTATGTTCCCCACCATTGGATTATCTTGAACATGCAAGCATTGGGATAAACTTACTTAATACTACTAATAAAAAGACAATTTTGAAATCAGTCCATGATTACGCCTCCATGGATTCACCTATATAACGCAGCTAACGTTGCAAAAATAGAGCTTGAATACCACTTTAAATAATACCAAGAAACTGACAGGTTAGGACTACTGAAGGACGAAAGAAACAAGAACGACAACTACTAATTCCATCACCAATATATCCGCGAAAAATCGAAAACTAAGAGATAAGGGTTTGTGAATCTCAGGATGTTAATTGGTAAAAGTATTGGAGTTGGTTGAATGTATTTCCAACATAACCCAATCCTTTTTTGCTAAGACCCGCATAAAAAAATGCGACTGACTGAGTAAAGCTAAGCACAGTATATTTATATCATTCGTGGGCGCAGCTAACTCCCCATGAGGTAACTGTATACTTTTCCAAGGTAAAAGACGCCTGACCAGTTAGAAACAAAACTACATAGGAACATAGTTCCAATAAAGGGAACCCAAGGACCATATTCCTTCTCCCTCTTGGTTTTGCTCAAGTCTCGAATAATTCAAGTCATAATTCGAAGAAATTCTGACCGCCGGTCGGAATGGTTTTTTTGTGGTTCCCGACACTAGGATCACCGAACCTAATAAGATGCAATTACTACCCAAGACGTGATAAGTACTTGGTCATGGACTTGTAACCTCTATTGCCAATAAAATGTTGCCTCACTTCTACACCCGATATATCGTATACCCCTTGAGTGTTTTTAATGGAACATGGTATAACATTCATATGGTCCTCTAACAAAACTGAACTTCAAAAAAGAATTCTTTTGATGCAACCATCTCTTCTCAACTCCAACTTGAATCACTAATTGTTTCATCAATCGTATATTTAGGATTCAAGAATTCATAGGATACCAAGAAATCCATAACATCATCCATATTATCAATATTCCCACATTTCATTTTGTTTTTTCTTTTTTAATTCAAGAAATAGAACCGATCAATAAACTATAATCCCAAAATAATTAACTAATTATTCGTATCATAATCAACGATTTCTTCTATAGCTACAACGGCCCTCCACGAATTGCGGAACAATTTGTTAGAACCATCGGATTGAGCTATAGCTCATCATTGGCTGGAGCGAAATATCGCGAGATGGGGTCACAATTTTGTATCGATTAACAAATCGTCGAATCCTAAAATTACACCTTCTCGAAGAGCCATAATTTCCTCTTGCTGACAACGATGATCAACATAGCAGGCAATCCGTCAATATTTGATACCGCCCGAGATTATTTTTGCAAGGCAGATCTTTTCATCTTCAACATTGCGGCTCTCTTTGGGAAATCTGGTTGAGTTTCCCCATCGTTTTTTCTCTCTTAATCCCTGAACTTATTGAAGTCTACGTTTCCGTAGTAGACCAATTCGTTAACATACCACCGAGCTCATTTTTTATTAACATATGACACCGGTCCCTTATTGCAGCGATGCTACGGATCCGCTGCTTTATTTTATTTTTGGTACCAACATTAGACTTTTTTTCCCCTCCTTGCTGCATCAAAAACTACTCATCGGCTTCTGATAAAAAACGAGCCGTTCTAAGTGAGATTTTGGTAATTGAACCTTTACGCGTTGCATCCTGTAAGGGGCCATTCTAGGATTCCATTTCTTAGTAGCCATGACCAAAATGAACTCCGGCCCTCCATGCATCTCTTCCCAATTGATGTTCCCAATATCGTTTTGTCATTTTTCCCACACTTCCTTTTGTGTTTTTTCTTTTTTTTTTTTTTTTTTAACTTTTTAACAAAGAGACGATGTACTTGAATAAATATTGTTCGATGGAAACTTCTCCCGGGAATTAACCGGTTATACTGTTACAAACCATTAATGTCTTTTAATTATTATTTTTTTACCAAATCAATACTCGGACAATAGTTAAGTTAAGACAGATAGTTAAAAGTGAAAAGATAGTTAAAGGTAAAAAAGAATCTGCTCTTAGGATCTGAAATCGCGTAAACGATTGTTCTGAGTCTCATGAATGGGACGTAAGAACAAATAATTTCTCTATGGGTACCAAAATATCTCTGCATTTCCAAATCGAATAGTTCTTCTTTTGATTTCCAAATAAATGCTCTTGTCTTGCCTTGAACGTGCACTAATTTTTTGAATCCGGTACCACCAAGGTATAATCCCACCCAGAACAACGTTCTCTTTCAAGGCCTTTCAACCAATCAATACGACCCCGTAGAGCAGCTTTTTTGCTAAAACTCGAGCGGTTTCTTGAAAATTGCTTCGATATGGAAAAAAAAAACCTTTTGAGTTTCAAGATGCCCTCGTTATTCCAATAGGATTGCCCGATAAATATCTTCGTCCAAAGCACGCCCCGCTCGTTCCGCTCGCAACAATCCGATTAAATTCCCCAGTGAACTAAACATTAGACATTCCATTTTCCCCCCCCCCCCTTCTGAAACCAACACTTTTGATGTTACTTGACTACATAATCTCTATATTCTATTATTGATCTGTACCCTGGGATCGATTAACCTTTTGGATTTTATTAACCAAAGAGATACGACTTTGAACGAATGGTTACTCCGCGTAATCAAGAATCCCCAGGGGATTCCAAGAATTTTGGTATACCTTCGTTCCAACCTTCAACTCTCCTTTCGAGGTTCATCGATATTGAATCATAGAACGTACTTCTAAGATTTGTCCACTTGTGAAGACCTGGCGTTATTTCAACCAGATCTCGATTGTTCATTATAAAGGTACTAATGTATCTCCTTCGTAAAAGATTTTCCATAATGGCATGAACATTAGCTCCTGAGTGGCCAAATAGGGCTTAGCCGTCTTATAACTAGGAGTCAACATTAACAATTATGCACTGACCAGATTTTTTCTACTTGTGGTTTTCGTATGTGAAGAGACATACATTTCACAAAAAATTGTCCAATCACTAATTTTTGTAGATGTCTTTCCCATAATCGTGATGGATAAAGTGGCCAATTCAAATGGAATGATTCAATGATGGTTTACTGCATGTAATCGGATTATAAATCCCCTATTTTCATCTCTGAAACGGTATTAAAGTACTGAAGTATTGAAAGTCTGTGAAATTGGTCGTAGCAAATATTTTCTTTACAGATCTGATTTATCAGTTTTAAATTAAGATGAAAGAAATTTTGCATTTTAGGTACAATGTGCCTAAGGGACCCAAGCAAAATCCCTTAATTGTGATTCATGTATCCGATTCTTTTGTCATATGTTAATTTTGGAAACCATTGAATGGGCCAATTTCCGAAAACAAGTGGAGATACAAAATAATCACGATTGGCTTACCATTTCGATTTAACAATGTTCCAATAGTCCTTGATGGTGGGTAGTGATTGAATCCGGGCCTTGTAAAAAAAGATTGATACTTTTGTGCGTCTAAAATCATTCTCGGAATCCATCCTGAACTTGCCTATCATATCTTTTCCGGTATACAAATAGTGGACTTGACTAACTCATTCTTTATGCAATCTGAATCAATCATTTGTTCTTACCTCAACAAAGGAAGCTTGAACCTCTTCCGGAAACCTTTTTGCTCGTGATCCCAATTCAATACTAAGCACGTCCGAACTAATTGAATACGTTTGTGAGAATTCCTCGAATTGACTTGCCTTTCCATGAAGGATAAATTGAGCAACTCTAAGTTGGACATTATCCTTTTCCCGCAGGAGATCTTGAGGAACAAGGTTTGCTAATTATTCCCAGCTATTTCATGAATGTGACTACCGGTCGAACCCAAACAAAATACTTTTTCTTGGTAGGTGTGATCCTGGACATAGATCCAATTTTTCCATTTTTTTTGATTCCTTAGAAGTTTTTTTTCTGTTTCCGGTGGTATCAAATGCCGCTGTGCCTGGATAATCTTCTCTGCCTCTCCAGAAATAATTCTCCGGAAAGTATTTTTTAGTTCAATATTTTTTTTTTTTTCTCTCCACTCGGACTAATCCGCCTACTCGACTTCTCCTGGTAGTTGTAAAGCGAGTTGTGTATCTACTCCAATGATACTATTGTTCCGGACCATTTATCGCCAAGATCCGGGTAAGATATGCACTTCTTCGAGAATGAAAAAAACCGATCTACTTTCGTTTGGTATTTCGGACTAAATTCTTTTGGTCCTCGATACTCAATCAAATCCTCTTTTTTTATGATTGAATTGACCTCTACGGTTCCATATTTAGTAATTCCCGAATTGCTTCTTCTGTATCGTGGATCATCAAAATAAGCAAGAATACTATTTCTCGTAAAATACCCTGTTTTGGTATTTCGATCGAAATACCAAAACAGGGTATTAGTTCTTTCTCTCGTTCTTGATTGTATTGTAATGGGATGATGAATCTATTTCTTCGCTTTTTTTTCGCCAGAAATAAATTGTCCCCTGGATCAGAAAGGATATAATGAACTTCCAATGACCATGTAGACAATCGTTTGTCAGGTCTGATGAATAGTCATTAATTTTCTATCGTTTTTACCAGAAGTATCCAACAATTTAATGTCTTATTCGACCATTATCCATTGGATAGGTCGAGATATATCTTTCTTCGACAGAAAAAGAATACATTCATTTGATCTTGATCCTTTTGAGCGAAAACGACACTATCTCGATCTGCACCGGACCTCCCCTAATATCCTAATGACTCGTTTTTGATATAGATAACTACCATATGTATATTCAGGTGCATGGTGGACATCGGTACTCCAGTGCCTTTCTCCCTCTGATTCAGAATAAATATGTTTTTCGTACCTTCTCTTTAAAATGAAAGTGGACGTTCCAGCACGAATCTCAGCAATCACTTGTTCTGATTCTACATATTGATTATTGGAACTAAACTAAAACTTTTTTGGTGGAATATTTACATTATTAGAACATCCCGACTCTCAATAGTTACATCACAGTCTTGAAATAGAAAAAGCTGATCCCTGACGGGTACGTGTGGGATAACCCCATCCTCATTGAATTTTATTTTTCCATTAGAAGGAGCTCGTCATGCTCGGCAGTACCGGCTTTGAATACTTCCCCCCGTAATGAAAGTCTTAATGTAGTTGAATTTCCTGTTCCCCAATTTCTTGACCCGCAATATACCTACAGCTTTCTCCCATTCGAACCAGGTCGCCATGAGTTGACTCCGACCAGAACATATTGGCAGATCCAGATGTAACTCCTGCAAGTAAATGGGGTTCGACTATAGACTTGGTTTTGCTCGAACTTTATGATCGACTTGACAAGGTCCAATCCAATATCTTGATTTCGAGTTGGCAAGGCTCGTAGGACCGATATAATATATCGTCTGCTAATACACGACCCAAATTAGTGGTTTGGACAAAAATTTTTTTCCGTCATCCCATTTCCGAGGACTCACGGAAATACCTCGGATAGTGCCACAATCTGTCTCACGTACATAATATGGTTGAACTACGTCACAAGTCTACGTGTGAGGTATCCAGCATCTGATGTTCGTACAGCATAATCTACTACTCCCTTGCGGGCTCCATAACAGGAAATATATTCTGTCAAAGAAAAGTCCCTTCACGTAAATTGGGCTTGAATGGGTAAGCAATCATTTGTCCTCTTGGGGATCAGACCATTAAAACCTCTCAATACCTACTAATTGGTTATCCTGATACGGGCATTTTCCTCTATCTCCCAAAAGGACATGATATATACTGGATTAGAAGGATCATTCCATGCCGAAAATTATGATTCATTTCCTTTCCTTGTCTCATATTCACTTGTAGCAAACCACAATCTCAATGATTGAGTAATTTTCTACCGCGTGTACATTCCCCCCATAAATGATGGTGTTTTTACCAATAAAACTTTTGGTTGTTCAGCGTCCTTGGCTCACCAGCCTTATCGGGCAAATTGTTAAAATCAATCCAATTCCTATGAAATAGATGTAGCAGTGCTTGTTGGAAACCCAAGTCTTTACTTTGAATCCCGATATGTATGTAATATGCCATTCCGAAATGAATCTATTAACCTGCTAATAAGTCCGTTTTTCATACAGTTCCATTTAATCACTTTAATGTGAAAGACAGATCGGCCCGTTCTGCCATAAGTACAGTACCTCTTATATTTATTCTGCTAATAAAGAGGGATTCGAACATGGCCCTGAGTTAGTGATTCGAAAACTTCCTTTCCTCAATCTCAATCTTGATTCACGCAGAAATTAAGAAATTATGATCCAGTGAAATTGGGGAGACCCAAATTCCCATGGCACTAACATCGGCCTAATCTGATTTCTTAGTTTAGATAGCGTATGATAAGGCTCGACAAAACCCCTGTATGGCTTCTTCTTTCCCGATAAAAATAAAATGACAAGAGTAGTTCGATGTCTTATAAACGTTTCCTTTGTTACACTTCCTTCTAGTAGATAGTGTCCCAAATCATGATAATTCCCCAAAGATTCCAGTATTAAACTTCGATGGTACTTCTCTTGAACCAATGAACACGTTGATCTAGTCTCCATCGGATCCCAAAGTACAGCTAAAATATTCGTTTATTCTGTTGATAGTCCAAGTGCTCATAGGAACTAAAAAAATGGGGTTCTTTCTTTTTCGTTATACCTTGTCATTTTTTTTATTGTCAACCTTTTTATTTTGGTAGTTTCCGCAACTATATCTATATGGATTTATTACCTATTTTGCCAAATAGCCTCGACGATCCCCGATGCGGTGTGGTACTAAATATATCCTGATTAAGCAAATCTTGGAGTTGGTACGGAAAATCGATCCCCAATAGCTGGAGACAAGATATTCATATGAGAAAACATAGTACACGAGCCTTCCCCGCTCCGCTTGAGCTTCCAAAGATAAAAGTTACATGAACACATTTGATCCCCATCAAAGTCTGCATTGAAGCCCTTACAACCTAATGGATGGAAACAAATAGCGCGTCCCTCCACTAAAAAGGGTTGGAACCCCTGTCATGCCGAATCTGTGCAGGTGGGTGCTCTATTCAATAATACAGGATCCCCCGCATACTTCTTGAAGTATTTCCCATACATGTTTTCTTTTTTTCTCCTTCCGATTTTACTTTTAGCAATTCGATGTTAGCAGCAACATGTTGTCTGATTAGACACGAATTCAAATGTTTGGAAAAGCTCTATTGCTATTATCTCGGGTAATCCCACACTGGTGTACTGAACGCGAAGGACCCACGACCAAATACGGAACGTCCCGAAGAATCGACCCTTTTACCAACAGAGTCCCTCTCCCAAACTTCCCTCTTTGCCTTCATTACATCTGAAAATGACTTGTTAACTTTAGTGGACCATCCCTCATTGTTTGTCCCAGGATCCCATTATCAAGAAGTGTACTCCACGGCCTCCTTGTACATTTCTCTTCCTGACAACATTCCTAATCCCTCGGGCGTAGATCTACTTGTTGTAATGATCGGGTAAAGAGTATTATTCCGATAGATAACTCGTCAAGAGTTCATTAATATCCGAACTCATTAGTTTACCCCCATCTATCCTGAATGATTGGTCTCAACTCGGAGTAGAACGGTAATAAGCACAACATCCATTCTGGTTCTACATTTGTTCGATAAAATGTTTTAGCTAATTCCATGCGTCTAACCAAAAAATCCTTTCTTCTTCTAATTTTTCTATCTTCCCATCATTTCCAGTGGACCCCCCCTCCTCCCCGAAGTCCTTCCATTTCTCTATGATTACCTGTAAAGAATTCGCAAATCTGAATCGGCTAATTGTTCTCTGATAGCACCTTCTTCCTGTAGCGGATTTCTCGATTTTCGACAATGCCTCGAAGGCCTGGCTAGTAAAAAAAGTGTATGCTTGTATTTCCGAGGATTGGATTTCATATTCGAATAAACCTCGTACATCTACAATATGGGTTCTTCGCTATGGGCCTAGCAAAAGAAAAATCGAGATAGGTTCCTGTAAGTATTTGGATTCCCCCCCCTTTTAAATTCGGACGTGAAGGTTTCCTTTCATCGGCTCAAGTTTACACTAAAAAGGTATTCTTCCTTATTAAAGTTTGTTCGAAAAACCCTCAAACAACGAACACTACTCCTTACTTCACAGTTTCCCACTAAGGACCAACGTTCTTTCTTCTTTTTTTACTTTAATTTTCCGAATTACTTATGACAAAATAAAAATGTAGATTTTTGAGTAGTCACTTCCCGGCAAATGATGAATCCCCTTAAAAGAATACTTTTGGGACCCTAGGATTTACTTGTCTATATGACGTTTCTATCGATCCTTTAGTGTCCCCTATCCCTTCGATGGTTATCCCATGATGCCCCTTGAAGCATATATGCGTAGATAGACTTCTGTAACCATGCTATATTTGCTTGCTTAAACAGAATCTCTCTTATAAAGAAATGGAATAGCTTGATTCCACAAAAAGTGTTTTTTCACGAGGTATAACTAGCAATTTCCTATTTATACGGAATCGACCATGGATCAATTCCCCTTGCATTGGAAGTATTGAATACACCTATAATTCTGATTTTTTCGTGTTTCTTCTACTTCTCCCAAAACACATGTCAGAGCCGGGGGCACCCCAATCGGATTGAATGGGATGGACATTTTCTCAGTCGATCTTAAAAGAAAATGATCAATCACACATCGCAGTATACTGCCTTCTAATTCCTTAAGGGGTTTATCTAAAGTTCGCGATATACTAGGAGACGTTTCAACTCCCAACATAGTCACTGGACATGCGAGTTTGATGTATCCCATTTGATATCTCGTATCCGAGAATCAACAAATTCCACCCCGCATTGTTCACAAAATTTCGGGTCTTCTTTTTCAGCTCCAATCACTCGATAATTTCCACAAGCACAAATTCCACTTTTTATGGGCCCAGAGATTCTTTCACAAACAATCCATCTTTTTCTGGTTTATTGGTCCTTTAATGAAACGTAGAGGGCCTTTTGTCCACCTCTTCCCAACTATCTCTCCCTTGTAAAATTTTTTTGTCCCAAGCCTTTATTTTGTTGAGGAGAAACTAGTCCCACTTCAGTTGTTTGATGTGTATACCGGTCACTCAAGAATAAACATTTCCTGATTCATTCACAAGCGGCCTTCCTATTAATCTGGAAGTTCTTCTCAGATTACCAGGAAATGATTCAGTTCTATAGCTAAAGATCGTAGTTCTCGCAACGAGCACTCGAAAATTCTGGAGCTCTTCTGGGTTAGATACTCTTCCTCCAATGAGCGTAAGCACCCATTTACTTCTTGCCGAGGCTCTATATGATCAAGCTTTTAATAAGTAATACATCTCTTGGGTAAATATGAGCAACACCAAATCCCTCTAGAGCCCAAACTTCCATTTCCCCTACTCGTTGTCCCCCTTGCCTTCGCCTTCCCTCTAGGGGTTGTTGGTAACAAGTGCGTAATGTCCCACTAAACTTGCTGGCTTTTATCATCAACTTGATGAATTAATTTTAAAATATAGGACTTCCTATAGAACAGGTGTTCAAAAGGATTTTTTTCCTGTTTCTGCCATCAAAATAGTCCTCTTTTTTCCCGGAATATTTCGGGTTCAAATACCATGGATTTTTTGTTTGCTTACTGGCTTCATATAATTCGGAAAACACTAGGTTTTCTCGAAGCCTCTTGCTCATATCTCTCATCAAAGGTGCTTATCTAATAATGTCCTTGCAGATCCCCCGCTAACCCGAGCGAGCATTCAAATATCTGTCCCACATTCATTCGTGATGGACTTCCTATGGTTGAAACCATATCAACAGGTGTTCATCTTGCAAATAGGGCATATCTTGTCTAGGCAAAATTTTTGAAATGATACCCTTATTCCCATGTCTTCCGCTACTTGTCACCTACTTTTATTTCACGCTGTTCTGTGAATATATACACGAATCATTTCCGAATTATAGACAGGAACCCCCTTTTTCCGGATCCATCTCACATCAATAACGCGACCTCTTCCGCCTATAGGTAGTTTTAGAGAAGTTTCTTTTGCAGTGGATACCTGAATTCCAAGTATGGCTCGTAATAATCTATCCTCTGGAGCAACGACACGACGATTCGTTTGCTGTCTGAGGTGTTAATTTACCTACTAAAATATCACCTGTTTCTACCCAAGATCCCAGCATCACAACTCCATTTCTGTCTAAATTGCGGAGTAAATGAGCCTCTAGATGTGGTATTTCCTTAGTGATTCTTTCAGGTCCTTGGCTTGTCACATGAGTCTGAATTTCATATTTCCGGATGTGAAAAGAAGTATAAATATCTTCATATACCAGACGTTCGCTAATTAGTACTGCGTCTTCAGAATTGTAACCTTCCCATGGCATATACGGCTACTAATACGTTTTTTTCCTAAAGAAGTTCCCCCCCAACTGTAGCCGCACCGTCCGCTAGAATTTGTCCCTTTTTAATGCTTTACCCCGCGGAACCTGAGGTTTTTGATGCATACAAGTATTTTTGTTGGAACGTTGATAGATAACTAATGGAATACTTTATCCTATAGTAGTGTCCCCATTACTTGATAAAATGATCTTGTGAGGGTCAGTATAAATGATCTTTCCCTCGTGTTCGGCTATAGCGGAAACCCCCGAATCTAGAGCCGTTTGGCGTTCCAGTCCATTTCCACAATGCCTTCGGACGCGAAAGCGGAACTCTTTGGCGCTGCATATTAGAACTCATTAAAGCCCGATTCGCATCATTATGCTCGATAAAAGGAAGGAGGGAAGCTCCAATAGAAAAATATTGAAGGAAAATACTTCTAAGATGAATCTGTTCCCATGCCTAGTCAGGAACTCTTGACGGTATCGGGCTGGAACAACCTGTTCTTCTGATACCCCGATTCAAGGCCAAGAATGTCCTCTGCTACCAATAATATTCATCTCTATTTGGTGAATAATAAACTACTGTGTGCCTCTTTTGATCTTTCTGAGATATTTCAATAAAATGGACTCCTCTAAGATCCCCAATGACCAATCCTCACATGAATGGCTAAGGATCCAATAAGTCCACCTTGATTGCCTCGGACGTGTCATTGGCAAATCTCCATATTGCTAGATTGAATACTCGTATCCGAAAACTAGCAGTTCGCCCCGTCCATTCCTCCGGGACCCAAATAACTCAATTTGTCTCCCATGAACGATTTTGTGATCCCTGATTAGGTTCGATCAAAACTTGAGATCATGTGAGGCAAACGATTCATAAGTGTTGTTACTGAATTGAGTTAACCAATTTGAGGAGTCTGTTATCATTTATGCCGATTGCTCCGCATATGTTCCTCGAACCGTCATTTCCTCACGACAAGCCAGTCGAATTGATCCTTTAACAGACCGCTATAGACGAATCCGTTTATTTTTCAAGTGATTCTATCGTCAAGTGTACCCATTCCAAATTTATTCCGATCAAATGATCCGCAGCAGCCAATACATACTCGTGGTAATAAAAATGTATTGTTCTGAGGTATATCAAGATTCCGTCTCTCTCGGTTCATATTTTCGTCGACACCCTTCCTAATGTTCACATCTTTGTTGAAACATTTCTTTTGTAATCTTTGTACATAAAGACTCTGAAATACGGATCCCCGCCTACCAAGCAAATTGTTGATAAAATTCCAAATACATTTCTTTTGACCCAATCTTTTTTTTTCTCTCCTTATCATTCGGGAAAGACAAGAAAATTTCAGGGTACAAACTTATCTAGAATTTCTCTTAGATTCGAACCCATAGCTGATGATAGAATTAGAATAGATTTTTTTGTTTCCTACTTACACGGGCCCATATCCTTGCTTTTCTATCAATTTCGAATTCCGATCTTCCTCCCCAATCTGATATTATTGTGCGGTATAGCATAAATTCCGTTAGTGTCCCATGTCTTGAACGGTATTAAATACCCGGACTTTGCAATATTTGATTGATCACAATTCTTTATATTCCATTTACTTACAGGTTCCAGGGCATTCATTAGGGTATTTTTCCAATACAAACGTTTGGTTCTGCTATCTCACCGGTTTTTTCCAAATTATCCCGCGGTACATAGAACAAGTCAGAAGATATGTGGTGATTCAATACACAGCATCTCTTTCGTTTATCAAGGGTTCTACCATTGATATCTTTCCACAAATAATTTAATTCAATTTCTTGATCTGTATCTTCAATTTTGGAAACTTATGAATGCTTCGTCAATCCCTCATAATGACCTACAAAATCCCTCAAATATGGATCTGAATAAACCAGGTAGTGTGCATCCCTCATTTCCATCATTCCGGAGCATCTTAATCTTAAGTTTCCTGTTTATTGAAAAATCCCATTATTAGCTCACTATTTATCGAACCATACGGATCGATCTAGCAATGATGGAATGTATTTCCTGTTTCTGAATCACATGAAATTTTAGCCAACTCCTATATTATTTCATACGTATGAACGGACAATGAGACGAGGAATGAAGAGCATTTTCGCGCAGTTCGAATTTGCGACAGGTACAAATGGAAATGGATTGATAAAGCATTCCCGGAAAAATTCTGTCACTTACCACTTATGGAGTCTTATATAGAATATAAAAATTCTTTCAATGTTCTACCATATTATTAGGCTTCAATTCTACCTATTAGTAGATATCCATCACTATTATTATGATATAACGATCAGATTGGGAACATTGTTACCAAAAAGAAATGGATTCAGGATGAGAATGGAATCTCTATGAATGAGATAAAAAGACAGGAACAATATCGATTGTTCCCTTGTTACATACTTAATTTTATTTGAGTTTCATTTCCTGTTTCAAAAAAATTTCGAATTATTTTTGTGCGATAGAATATAGCGCATAAATGATTGAATTGCGTTAAAGGAGTAATCTTTATTAAGTGCATGCCAATATAGCGATCTACCTGTCCGCATACACCTCGTTTATCGAATTTCACTTGGTGGCAACAGAAGGCAGTTCGGCACTTATCATCATTCCTATTTTTTCTATGGCATATAGAACATGGACAAAAGCAGGCATTACTTATTCCTATGGGATGGATATGTACTAAGATCGGTACTTCTGTGTAACATTTTCTGTTTTGAGGTTGACATATACACAATATATTGTTATAATTTAATTGTATCATTGAAATTGAAAAAGATTGATTATTGAAAATATATCCTGATTCGTCATAAATCAATTGAATTTTGTTATGCCATTTAGTAAACGCAACCATTTAGAGATACAATTGGAAGAACCATTTCACTAATGCCAAACAACAACAAAGTTTAATGGGTCCAATTTGCCCTTATTTTTAAGTCTTTGACCAGAATCTATTTTTTATCTTATTTGGATCGAATTTTGGTTTTGTGCGACATGCCAAGTGTAGGCGGGGACTGCAAATCCTTTTTAGATGCCCCAGTCAAATTGGGTGTCGCCTGATCACAACAAAAAACTTGGAGTTCTTATTCTGCTGATTTAACCTCGACGAATTCTGTCCCCGGAAGAATAGATGCCAAAATGATACGCCTATCGATCCTTTATTTTTAGAATCTGTAGTTCTATAAAGAAGTCAATTTTTTTTAAAGAAGTCAATTTTTTCCTCAAAGCCGGGCTTGGTTGTGGCCCAACCGGTACACATAGTGAATAAGCCTTACTTATTAATAGTGGATTATGAGTTTAATTATGTTATGATTGGTTTCGGCCATTTATTTTATAAGTCGAATAAATAAAAGTAGAAATAAATAAAGAGTTTATAATAAATAAATAAATAGTGAAAGTAAATTCTGGGATTCAAAACTAAAATAAGAGGTCGGAATCTTGGTACCAAAGGTTCCTAAAGGACACTCCCGATTTTTGCTACTAGGATTGAAGACGAGATTGTACAAATACATCATAATTCCTAATTACTTCACTACCCCGCGTTTGTCATACTGCACGTCTGTCATGTAATTCGATTGGTAAGCGAAGAATCAATTTAGAAGTTGTGAAAAGGACGAAGAACTTTTGTATCCATACCGCACGAGAGTCTCTTGAGTACCACCTTCAATCCAGGAGAGTTGTTCGGGCTCTTCGTTGAGTAACGAGTCAAATAAAGGTGAAGAAACAAAAATTTCTATTGGCCCGTGTAGAGGTTGGTGATTTACGAAAAAAAGAAAGAATGTATGTAATACTGGTTATGGTGGCTCACCATTCTTTCACCTAAAAAAAAAAAGTAAGGCTTAGATCAAATAGAAATAAGGTACTGATAGATAGTTATCTATCTTGATGGTATATTTTGAATGTCTGTTGCTTATTAAAAAGGTAACCAACAATCGTCTATTACTGCCTACATGGTCCACATTTGGATCGGAGTATTCCTTTGCTATTTCTTTCCGAGAAAAGGTTGTTATTGTTTTATGCGTAATGCTCCCGATTTCCTACCAAAATTCTTATAATCTTGGTAGAGAGATTCATTGTTTTGGTTTTTCCCTCAATAGCCTTAGTTTACGTCAGAATTCCATTTTGGCCTCTGTGCCATTGTTCCACTATGATTATTGATCATAATGGAGATAAATTCCTGCATAGAGATAGAGACATAATTTATAATGGATATTAAAGGCTCGCTTGGCTGCTTTAGGGTAGTCTTACATGCCCTCTCACTCCGTAGTATGGTGAGGATTGGGACTCTAGGGGTACTACTAATCGAGTAATCGTGCGTAATTGAATTCTATCAATTGTGTTAATTGATTCCGTTTTTGCAAGCTTTAAAAAGCATGTCTCTGTTTCAACTTATACGAAATACATTAAATGAAATAAGAAAATACACTACGGAATACTAACCATTCAGCAAATAATGATGATTACTATAGTTGGTATTTCGCAACCTATAATCTACGCATGATAGGAAATTTTTTCCAACCGAATTCCTTCACTAAATATCTATTTGTATAAACCAGCTCTTACCGAATTATGAGTACAAAAGAAAAAATCTGAATTGGTTTTTTCTTTTTTCTTTATTTTTTCCCTCTTTCTTTACTTTTAACTGTTCAAGAGAATACAGCCGTTCCGCTATTCTAATTAATTGATTACTCACTACATCTTTCTATGAAATGACTTATTTGTTGCCAAAGAGTTCTCCACATAATAAGCTTATATCTTTCTTTCTTCCTTGAGCGTATCCACATATCGCGCATTCACCTTTTTTTTAGACTCCTAGAGATTTTTTATGCTTTTTTTGACTCATCTCAGTCATTTTTTAAGCATAAAAAATTGGAAGGTCCTCTACTCTATTATCTACTTCTTTTTCAAATCTGAAGCAGTATCCTGGAATATAACTCCCGCATATCCTCTGGTATTGATCAAGCATGACTTGACTTCTTGGATGGGAAATCAAAAAAAAAGAAAAAATTTCTTTTCTTGTTTTCGTTTTCTTTTTTCTTTTTTTTTATTGTAATTTAATATTTATAGTAGAATATGCCGCATACTCTTTTGTCTTCTCCTTGCTTTCCTTTGATAGATCTCGGGACCTATACCTATATATATATAATTCTAATAAACCAGGAAGTAGGAGAGTTTGCCTTCAATTATTTGAATTGATCGAAATCCACACAAGTAAATGTAGCCAAAAATATAGAATTGACTTTTATTGTTGATGTACCTATTTTAGATATACATCTAATCTATGTACATACCTATTGTATCTGGACCTAGATATAGGCTTTCTCTATATAAAAGCCTATATCTGTATACAGTACAACTTTTTCTATGAAATCCTTAATAGGAAATACACTATACCAACTATCTCGGCTCAATACTACTATCTCAGATACTTATTATCTCATATCTTAGATTCCAGACAGATCTTCATTTGAAGACTTTGCGTTTGAATCCGTTTCTTTTTTTCATTTTATTTCAATCATTGATAATAACTACTATCAAGTTTCAGGTCAATTAATCATTTTGACTGACTGTTTTTACGTAGATGATAATAAAAAGGCATTAGGAACTAATGACCAGGTGCAGTAGCATAAATGCGCGAAGATGTACTCCATAATCTCTTGTTTTTTTACTGTCGGCCATAACTCGGATCTAATTCCCATAGAGATGAGAAATTTGATTCCTTAAATTCAATGGATGATTGCTCCTGATGATACTGAATCGATCACTATTATAGTAACATATCTATCTTCAAATCGATTCATCGTCGGAATTAATTATAACACGAAGATCCTTTATCCATACTAAAGCTGACCATGGACTCCTGATCCAATAAAGACTCCGCATTGAATTTTGCTCCTTTTCCACTTTTTCTTTTCTATAAAGTACCCCTACCGTCTTCCTTATATACTCCTCCTTCGGTTTACTTATACATACCATTAGTACATACAATTAGAGGTATTATATGACTGGGATTCTATGAATCACCACACCTATCCAAGAGAGTAGAAGTGAGATGGAAAAAGGACGTTAAGTGTAAAAAGATCTAATATAATTCCAACAATTTAATAAAAAGGAACGTTGCTTGGTCTTTTCTTTTATTTGATTAGTATCTCTTTCTTCGATTGGACTGGAAGGCATACATCAAAATTAAGTGTGCAATTTAAATGAGAATGAGATAGATTGTTTCCAATTAGTCATTGAGGATACACAAACAAAGTCGAAGCTAAAAAGGGTTGTCGTTTAACCTGACAAGTACTCTGTCGGGTAACTTAGTTTAAGTTCATTTGTATTGTACATAAACTAATACAATTTGCGTATGTACTCTCGGTAAAAATAGGAGCACTCTATTCTATTTCATTTATCAAGAAAATCGAAAAAGAAAGTCAGACGAGTATCTCTTAAAATACTAAATATAGGAATACCACCGATTGTACGAATCTATATATGTTATGTCTCTCCCTTATCACTCGGCACTAGTGGAATAAATGGAAATTCCTGTATTTGTCTGATATAATGCGAAATGAAAAACAAAGAAATAAGGATCTCCACTGGGGATTAGATCTTGCTCCCTGTCTCCTTTTTCACGGAAAATAGAGAAATTCATTTCTCCATTCATCGGTCGGATCCTAGTTCGGGACTGACGGGGCTCGAACCCGCAGCTTCCGCCTTGACAGGGCGGTGCTCTGACCAATTGAACTACAATCCCAGCGAGGTGTATGGTATACATATTCTTAATGGTTTCAGAAAAACTTTTCTTCGTCGCGTTGTAACAGAGACACGAATGATATACTAACTGATATCATATACACGATATCATATACACATAGAACACATAGATATGGACTATAGTGAAAGTGACACGGATTACTAGTAACCTGTGTTATTTTTTTTATTGCCAAAATGGATAATCAACCTTTCATTGAGAAAAAACGATTTTTCCTTTCCGTATCTTTGCTTTGATTACGTATTATGATCTCGATCGTTAGCAAGAAAAGATCAGAACGAATGCGAACAACCATGGATGAGAAAAAAAGGACTCTTTCTCTTTTACGGTCAGGTATTTTTGTTCTGGGGGACAATTGGTTATATCATTGGTTATACCAGATTCTGGAGGCGGCGAATTTTTGGGCCGAGCTGGCTTTGAACGCAGCGTAGACATATCGCCAACGAATTTACAGTCCGTCCCCTAACGCTCGGGCATGACCGGAAGAATTCCCTTCTAGGCTTATTATAATCAGATCCATTCTTTCGTAGTACCCCAGGGGAAGTCAATCCCCGCTGCCTCCTTGAACAGGATATGTCGAACACTAGACGATGGGGCATATCCGCCCCACTGTCCTCATCTAGTATGATAGTATGAGTAGTTTTTTGAATTGTCAATATAATCTAATGAATGATAGATCTGAACACTCTTTTGCTACTTTGATGTTATGTTCCATAGATTTGTTTTGATTTGGGTTCATGCATGAACCATCCCATACTATTTTATAACGAAATGAGGTACAGGAACTCCGTCAGTTCAGGCCAGTGATTGGTCGACTAACAGAAAAGGGGGTAGAACCCCACGTAATTTCGTTTCTTCAATGTTTACTCATTAATTTTAACTTACTCATTGCTCGTTCATTGTTTTAGATTAATATTCTCTCCTATCCACATTAAGTCACGAAAATTTACGATAGATTTTCCTTTTTTCTTTTTATTTTTTAATAATAATTCGGTTCGGGTACGAATACCCCATCACATGATTGCAAGAAAATCTATCGAATTTAGTCCGATGTCAGATTGGTACATGTTCACTCATGTGAATCTTGTTTTGAGGGTCAGTAAATGTAAACAAGCGGGGTCGGTCTTGAAACATTCACTGGCATTATTTTATGCAAAAAAAATAAAAATTTGGCCCACTTTTTACTTTTGGGGTAATCAAATTGTTGCTCCGAACATGAACTATGTATATATATGTTGGCATATATGTATATTTCATGTACATATTATGCATAAGACTCTCAGGAAAAAGCTAAATCATGATTCGAATAACCAGCCTTTTAAACCAGTGGTAGAGTAACGCCCATTGTACTGGCTAAGTCATCGGTTCAAATCAGTGGGACAGGGCGGGGGGGGTGGGGGGGGGTGGGGGTGGGGGGGCCGTAAGGGGCTTGTTCCCAAACTAAGTTTTAGTCTTTGTTTTTCGGTGGAGAAGGAGATTTCTTTTTATTTCTACAAGAAAAGGGTAACCACCATTATCATTACTTCTGATTATTATAGTTATAGTTAAAAGTGAAACATTATTCATTCTATTAGTATACATTATTATTAGTATAAATTACTAATTGATAATTGTAGTTATTAGAACTAGTCTACTCTGTACTGACAAGTAGTCCTCTTCATTCTAATTTATTCAAATTTTATGTTTTTGGCAGGAATCTTCTGATGTCCAATCGCTACTATGAATCGCAAACAAAGGGATTTCTTACTTCTCCATTGTTTTTTATCAAACCCCCATCAAATTCTAAATCATAAAACGTAAGTGGACCTAACCCATTGAAGGCGACTCTATCGGCTATTCTGAGATTTAAATTCGATATGATGAACATTGTACAAGCGGATTTTTTTTTCCTTAGACCACGCAATCGGAATTTGTCGAATATTTCCGATTTATGAATCTTCTTCTTACCGAATGCTCCATGGGAATAAATCGATATGCTTTTCCGCTACATATAAAGTAGAAAGTTTATTTCGAAAATATAGTTTTCAATATCTTTCCCTTGAATTCAGAATCATATCATTGTTTTGTTCTTCCGCCAATGCAATATAGAACGAATGCGAGAAAGGGATCTTTCTTTCATTCCATCTACCATTATTTAATATTTAATTAGTTTAGGGGTCAGGAAAAAACAGTGAATTTTCTTTTTTTTGTTTGTTTGACCCGTTAAAAGATATCGCTGTACCTGTAAATGAGTCATAGGACCAATTCAGGGTTTCCAATCTTATTTATTTATATAGTATACTTAAAGATACGTATAAGATAATGTATAAGACTAATCGACTCGAGCTCGTGATTGTATTACTTAGATTGGTTTGTGGCCCATCAAAAGAATAATTTGTATCTTCGAAACCATTGTAAGGGCATGGAACGGAATCTCCACAGATAAGCGAACTATCGTCTGCCTTGGACTTGATTACATTTTGTTCGAAATGGTTGAAGTATTTAATAGGAGGATCGCTATACTATAGTCTTGTAATTTACACGAAAAGAGAAAAGTGATACTATTTGATATTATGGATGATGGTTACGAAGAGGGACCGCTTTCCGTTTTATGATAAGGTTGTCCGGCCTATTGCTCTTTCCCCTTGTGCTTATTCGCTTTAGGCGGTTGGTTTACAGGTAACAACTTTTTAACTTCATGGTATATCCCCATGGCTTGGCGAGTTCCTATTTGGAAGGTTGCAATTTCTAACGCTGCAGTTTCACTCCTGCGAATAGTTTAGCACATTCTTGTTGGCTATCTATGGGGTCCTGAAGCCCCAGGAGATTTTACTGGTGGTGTCCATTAGGCGGGTCTGTGGACTTTGTTGCTCTCCATGGTGCTTTCCGCACTAATATGTTTTCATTGTTTACTTCAATTTCGACTTGCTCGATCTGTTCAATGCGCCTTTAATGCAATCGCATTCTCTGCCAATGCTGTTTTTGTTTCAGTATTCTTGATTTATCCACTGGGTCAAACTTGCTGTTTCTTGCCCCTAGTTTTTGGCAGTAGCAGCCATATTTCGTTCATCCTCTTCTTCCAAGGGTTTTTCATAATTGGACGTTGAACCCCTTTCATATGATGAGTTGCCGGATATTAGGCGCTGCTCTGGGTCTATGCGCTCATTCATGTGCTACCGTAGAACATACTTTATTCGTAATATGGTGACCGGGGCACATACATTTCGTGCTTTTAAACCCAACTCGCCGAATAAGACTTAGTCAAATGGGCACTGCTAACCGTTTTTGGTCCCAAATCTTTGGGGTTGCTTTTTTCCACTAACGTGGTTACATGTTCTTTTGCTATTTGTACGCGTAACTGGTTTAGGATGAGTGCTATTGGGGTCAGTCGTCTGGCTCTGATCTACGGCCTATGAACTTCCGAGGTTTCCCAAGAATCCGTGCAGCGGAAGATCCTGAATTTGAGACTTTCTACACCAAATATTCTCTTAAACGAAGGTATTCGTGCTTGGATGGCGGCTCAGATCAGCCTCATGAAAACCTTATTTCCCTGAGGGAAAGGTTCTACCACTTGGGAAACGCTCTTTAATGGAACTTTAGCTTTAGCTGGTCGTGACCAGAAAACACCGGTTCGCTTTGGTTGGGCCGGAATCGCCAGACTTATAAATTTGTCCGGTAAACTACTTGGAGCTCACGTAGCGCATGCCGGGATTAATCGGTATTCTGGGCCGGGCAATGAACCTATTTGAAGTGCTCATTTCGTACCAGAGAACCTCATGTATCACAAGGATTGATTTTACTTCCGCACCTAGCTACTCTAGGTGGGGGTGTCCGGGGGGAGAGGTTATTGACACCTTTCCATACTTTGTATCTGTAGTATCTTCCTTATTTCCTCTTCAGTCTAGGCTTTGGTGGTATTTAGCAGCGCGTGCTTGACCCGACTATTGAAGAATCTTTTCGCATTCTTCGGTTCTGTATGGCCAAGATAGAATAAATGACTAACCCTTTTGGGTAATTCACTTAATTTTGTTAGGTCTGGTCTTTTCTTCTAGTGCTCAGTCTGTTTATTTTGGGGGCATATATGAATCTGTCTACAAGTTTCACCATGGCTGCTTACTTGAAATAATATCGTCATGACGTTGAATCGTCCGAGAATCAAGGTTCAATATAGTTTAGTAAACATAGAATCGATAAATAAGATTCCATTTAAATTCCATTTAATCTCTATCAATCCATTTGAATCTATTTCAAAAAAATAATCTTTAGTGGGCTCATTGTAAGTTTAGTTTTATATAAACTTTCGCGTACTAGAAACTAGTTCTTCCAAAACAGTTTAGAACTCAATATTTTGTTGTCGGTCGAGTTTGGAGGTATAGAATAAGAATTGTTCCTTTCTATTTTTTGATTCGTTTTTTATTTCCGATTTTATTTTCATAGATTCAAAACAAATGAAAAAGATTTTTTTTTTTTTTCAATGAGAAATTAACTAACCAGGATTAAATTTCATATGTATCACAAGTTCATCACTAAATCAAAAGAATTTGACAGTTTCTCAACGATTTCGACACCTTAGTATCATTCCTTAGTACCATTAAGTATTAATTTACGCTTCATTAATATATATGGAAGATTTACCAACAAATTTGGTTTTTGTTAGGCCATATAGAAAAAAAGAATTTCATTTCTATCGTA